>JAFFZH010014752.1:0-48400 GCA_018420115.1 Euura saliciscinereae
AGAATGTCCGACGACGAGGATTACATGTCCGATAAATTCTTACTGGCGAGCGAAAAGTACTCCGCCCCGAGTTTGGCCCGTCGTCACGCGGACAAAAGAGAGTTAGAACTGTTGAAGCGTAAGGCAGAAATCGAGGCTCGTTTGAAAGAGAAGAATGTCTCGGTGAGAGTCATCGAACAGGAAACTAGAGATAAGGGCCTGGCGTGCGCTATCACAAGCGACAACAAAGGTCGGGTTCAAATTGCGTCGATAAAAGAGTCGAGAGGGACTCGAACTGCATTGCTTAATTGAATTTTATTAATTCCAGGCTACAAACTGCTGGAGAAGATGGGATACGCGCCTGGTCAGGGTTTGGGAAAGAAGGAGACTGGAATTTCGGAGCCGATTTCGATCGATTTCAAGACCAATAGATCGGGGCTCGGCCGAGCAGCTAAGAAGAAGTCGATTTCTATCGCAAACGGGAAGCCAGCTGTTGAAAATTTGAACACAGACGATTTTAGGGGTAGAATGTCGCAGAGAAAGAATGACCAGTTGGTAGAAATCGATTTGCGAAAGAGTCAGAAAAGCTGCGAGGAATTGGACACTAAAAATGGGCTTAAAAAGCCTGAAGAGGTCTGGTATTGGCCCGTAATTGATGAGAAAAAGGAAGAGGAGAGCGGAGAAGAGTCGGATAGCGAAGAGGAGACTGAGATCGAGGAAGACTTGACGACCAGCGGAGAGAAATTAGATATTTTGACAAAGTATCTCAGGGAGAAATACTTCTACTGCATCTGGTGCGGAGCTGCGTACGACGACGACGATGATTTGAGGGATAATTGCCCCGGGAGAACGAGAGACGACCATTAGATTATAGAGATGTTACTTTATCGCGATTTCAAGGACTGTTAACGTTTATTCTCTAGGATATATTCAACGATTTATTTGTAAGACGATGACAAATTTTGTAAGAAATAAAACTGAATGTTGAAGTGTGATTTTAGATTCTATTACTTCATCAATCTGATTTGTTCAATTCATTTGATCAACATCATGGAAGAAAGGGCCTAAAATGAATGTTTTTTCGCTCTCTTTTAATAACACTTTAAGTTATTCAGCTGCAGATACAAAAGATGAGATACTTTTGGAAAAAACTGTTCGGTGAAGAGTAAAAACACTGAAAAGAAGATTATAGGTCCATAACGACGATACATCAAAGTAACTACCTGGGATAGATTATTTTTTTTGTATAGATTGTGAAATTGGAGAAACGAAGGTGTTTCCTTTCGCTCTACGCAGCGCTTATCCTAGTAAAATTCTGATTTGCTTTAGCAATTTTGAATATTACCTCCCGTGGTTCAACATGACATAAAAAGAGCATTAGATGAATAATGCAAAGTACCTATCGAGCGGAATAATGTGATGTATTACAAAAAGTCAAAGAAGTAAAAGGGGAAAGAAATATCAAGCTGGAAGTGATTTTGGATCGGTAGAGCCATCAAGACACAGCGGGTGGCTTACTCCCTAAGGTTCAACGACATGGGGTGGGAAAAACAGTGTATAAAAGGTTTTCTCTCATATTTCGTCTTCTCACTTTTACCTGTGACTTCGTCGAGTCGGTACGAGCTTGATCGAGGCTGGTCAGAGTCAGAGATAATTTAGGGAGCCGCTTTTTTTCATTACAGAAATGTGGAAGTCGATAGTTTTTTTATCAGCCTTTATGGCCTTCTTGGAATCCAACGTAACGGCTCAACTCGTGGCGGATGAAAATTGTGAAACGTTGCAGTCAGAGATACACGTGACTAAAGGTAAACTCGAACCTTGAACAAACTCCATGATATCTACCTACACCCGTTTCTGTAATGCAGATGAGTACGACGATCTGGGACGTTTGAGAAGGAGCTGCGGCGGCGATGTTACCGTCACGAAATGTGAGGGATTCTGCAATTCTCAAGTACAACCGAGCGTCGTATCGACTACAGGATTTTTGAAGGTACATATATGAAGACGTTTTGAAGACGAAGAACTGATTTCACGTTATCCGTTTGGATTTTTGTGCACCAGGAATGCTTCTGCTGTCGAGAGAGCTACTTGAAGGAACGAGACGTTTTTCTGGACCATTGCTACGACGCGGATGGCATCAGATTGGAGAGCGATGACGCCGGATCGATGCTAGTCAAGCTGAGGGAACCGGCCGAATGCAAGTGCTACAAGTGCGGAGACTTCTCAAGATAAAAACGAAAACAAAAAACGCACCGCAGACTCGGAAAACCTTCTTATATAAATATAAATATAAATGTATAATAAATTGTCTCGTTAAAATTCAACCAGATGTACAATTACCTAATGACTTGAAATACTCTACCCAATGACCTATGACTTTATGCTTGTATTTATTGATGCAAATAAAATATGTTTTTTCAAAATATTCATACTGTTTAAAATGTACTCAATTGTTGCGTGATTCACACCCAACCCGCATATTGCTGTTCATACAATATCAATAGTTAGAAATTAGAGAATCAACACTCAACGAGCAAATTGAATGATAAACTGATTCCAAAGTTCCATAATATCAGTTCATCGTTCCTAATTTCTATTTTGGAGCTTAGTTTGAGTGAAAAGAACAATTAAAATTCGCTCAGTTATGCAACAGAAGATTTATGATCACTGTACGTTTGGTCAATAAAATTTATCGATTGGATTACAAATAAAGCAGGGTTCAATGGTGGAAAAATGTCCATTTGATGAGACTTTCTGATTAGAGTTATTCATTTCTCTCTGCTTTAAGAATCCAACTCTAAAATCATGAACAAGATATCTGTAATCTATGTGTATCTCAAGCACGATTCGCAATTGGTAATTGTTTCAGAGGCTACCAGATCTCCGAATGGTTTTATTGGATTTACGCCCAACTTTAACTTCCTCATTGCGATCTCCATTCACGAATTCGCGGAAGACTTGCTCTAGTTAAAACAAATAACACGAAAACCTAACGATCGTTAATCGAGTTGTACTCATGTCCACAGGGAAACAGTATTTCCGCCCCTAGCGCTGACTGTATCCCATCAAAAAGACTCTTACATTGCTTTCAGAATATTTGACCGCCTAAAATTCAACAAAGAATCATTTCTAAAGCTCACTCTTCATCAATCTTTTCTTATTTGATCTATAGCGTAAATCTGGTTGAATTTAATTTATTCTTTCTATAAAAAAAATCGGTAACGTTATTAACGAGTAAATGAGCAATTAATTACTGCTAAATTATTCTCTGAAAATTTCTGAAATGATTGTTTGAGTCGTGCTAAGCAGAATCAAAGGTGTTTAGATTAGGGTGAATTTCGGCCTACCAATAGATCAAGAAAAATAATGTTTCCGAAAAAAGTGAGACGAGAGACGAGAAGCAATGAAGAGTGATGAATGGTAATAGAATGTGTTAAAGCTGGGAGGCAGTTTGGAAAAATTAAACGCCTTTAATAGGTCACCAATAGATTTTCCCTGTTTATTTGGTTCAATCGTTGAGTGTGAACCACGATAAAGCATTATATGACATTGTTGCTCGGCGGGGTACCGAACCATAAGTCTAGCGCCGAGTGCCTGGGAAGGGTTCTCAACTGGAAATACTACAACACGTCATTTCTGCACCTGAGAATTGAATATAAAACAGAATCCTCCACTTTTGAGAGCCTCGGAAAGAAATGAAACGCACTCGAAGCCTACGCCGCTGAATAGTGGAAAGACACCAAGCTTCTTACCTTCGGACTGTTTAAAGATTTATGAGAACTAAAAAACGATTCATCTAGACATGCGTTACTAGATTGCATATATTATCTGCGTTTTTCATAGGGAGAAAATTTTTAGTATTTGATAGCTGAAAATAGTGCAATAACTGTTACTCAGATTCCATGTCGACAACTATAGTCTGTACGCTGAGTAAAGATTTAGGCAGCAAGCATGTTTTCCCCTCTATAAGGGAGTGACGCCGCACGGTAGGGGCTGAATCGAGCTAGCCAGGGGCTAACCACAGGGTATAAAACGCCAAGGCTCAAGAATTATAGCCACAGTAGTTTCCTAGCAGAGCCAAAAAATGTATCGTTCAAGATTGTTCTACCAGTTTGGTAAGTAGCTAAAATAAAAACGAAAAGAGAAACTACTCATCACTAGCATTGAAACAAATTTCGTTCTCATTTATTGCTCTGTACCACTAAATTTGATATCATAAACTGGTTTAAATAATTAGATTCACGATATGTGAAGTTGAAAAAAAATTGTCTCGTCACTCCCGCAATGGTTCTGAATATTTTTCTTTTATCGCAGCGGAAAAGATGTTAGTGCGAATTTGACTCATTTAAATCTGTATAAAAATTGATCAACAAAAATGTGCTCTTTATCGCAATTGACAAACTCAAGTAGATATTATCGCTTTGCTACGATTGTTGATAAAACGGACTCTGTTCTCCCAATATTGTACATGAATTGAATATTTTTATATATTGTTGAACAATCGTCGAAGATCAATAAACTTTACATATTAACACAGCTTTCTTCATTCTACGCGATACTCTGACTCCTGATTTAATCTGATTATCAGTTAGAGACGATTTTTATTGACAAAGTCGACTCAAATAATAAAAAATGATTACTTTACTGCGCTTCATAATGCGATGTGAGTCTTACAAAGGCAAGAAAATAGTCTTAATCGACTCAATTTGGACGATATAACATTGATATCTACTCGATAAGATGACGACTGCTTGAATAAATCATCAATTATATTCTCCACGTATAATTCGATGTGGGAATATAAATTCTGCGCTAATGCGTGTCGACGAAGGGTTTATTCACCCAGAAAAATAACGATTCACTTACCGAACAGCTCTGCCGACGACGCTGCTCTGTCTACTATGCGGGAACGTGTCTTCAATCGCGGGAGCAGACGAATGCCAGGTGACCCCGGTAATCCACGTTCTCCGCTATCCGGGCTGTGTCCCGAAGCCAATTCCAAGCTTCGCCTGCACCGGTCGCTGTAGCAGTTATTTGCAAGTAATAATCAAGTTACTATAAAAGATTATCAGAGAAGAAAAAAAAGCAAAATTATAGAAGTTCTTGTTGTTGTTTTGATTTTGATGAGAAATGAAACTAAAATCGGATTTCAGACTCTCGTAGAATTATTTTTCTAATTAGACGAAAGTTTAATTTGAACGTAAACAACAAAAATGAAAAATTCGAGGGGGACAGACGACAGAGTCGAGTCTGACGTTTGTTTGCGTGGAACGTCGAGGGGAAAAGTTAGGTTAGGTTGATGAAACTGCGTATTTCTGCGATATTTAACGATCGTTGATAAATACCTCGTATCTTAGGTGTCAGGTTCGAAGATATGGCAGATGGAAAGAAGCTGTATGTGTTGTCAAGAGAGCGGCGAGCGAGAGGCAAGCGTGTCTCTCTTCTGTCCGAAGGCGAAACCAGGCGAGAGAAAATTTCGAAAGGTGAGTTTTTCGGGGTCTTAGACGGTTTCAAATCCTCCGAATAACGGCGACGGACCATACGACGCTTTTTCGATTAACTTTATGCACGTATTCGAAGAGATAAGTACGGGGTAAATAATTGTTATCTGAAATTAGTCCGTCCATCGTTGTTTCACTGCCATGTTGTTTTCATTCGAGATTATCAATGTTGAACGAGGAACGCGCGGAACCGAACCAACCGCCAAATTCAAACGCGACTAAAATATCTACCGTAAATGGGTGCGTGATGAGTAAATACAATAAGAATCATAGAATCAACTTCAGGTGACTGTAAACAGCAATTGAAAATTATGAATTATTAAACGACACGTGACGTCACACAGTACCTCGACCGTCATGTTATTCTGTTGACCATCGTTGTCCGCAGCGCCGCCAGGCGGTGAAACTGGAAAACCGGTCTGGCGGGAAATTCAAACGCTGTATTAAAAAAACTTTTAAAAAACTATAAACAATTAGGTGCAATATGTGTTTCATCAATCCTAATCATCAAATTATCGGACGAGAGAAAATACTATTGTCTTCGATTTGAAAAAAAAACAACATAATTCATTATTGTATTTTGCTGAATGTTTTCCATTCATTGAAAGAAACTCAAGGAGCCTAGTAAATTCTAATCCCAATTTTACATGTTCTAAATATGAAAAAAAAGCAAAAAGCTTAAAAAAAAATGACAAAGGAATTTTCCAAATCAATGTTGATGAGTTTTATCGATTCTATTGGATATTCGTTACGAATTATGAATTATCCTTTATCAGCGAAGAAGAGATTTAAAAAATCGGGAATTATGATCATTCTCTCTTTTCATTCATGTCTGTAAAATTGTTAAATGGATTATTTGTTATTCAGGTGATAACAAAGGCGCCTTTGGAGTGCATGTGTCGTCCTTGCACGGGAGTTGAGGAATCTGCGATAGTGCCGCAGGAGATAGCCGGATTTGCCGAAGAGGGCCCGTTGACGACTTCGGCTCATTTTAGACGATCGCCCGGTTTGCAATGAGGGACTCGACGATATCGATTCTCGAGAATCTGGATTCCCGGATAATTAAATGATTGAATTACATTTATTATACTTGTGAAATGTTCGTTACTGTATTTACTCATTCATGGCTACTTATTGCAATGATTATTTACTACCTGCTCGAACAGTTGTTCAGAATAAATATTAACAACTAAAAGAAAAAGTATCTTTTCCTAATTTGTATATTAATCTACTATATCTCACGGTTGATCGCCTTGGCCGAACTCTATACCTTTTTTTTTCCTGAGAACTTTTACCAAACAAGCGGATATTATTAAAGCAGACTAAAGAATCTATGAAGCTTTGAATCAAATAAATATGAGGTGATACAATGTAAATGTGGGAAAAAAAAGGTCTGAAAATTGGTATGAAAATTGTTTATTATGAAAAGATCAACTTTTTGTTTAAAGTACTATTCTTAAAGAAATAATTAATAAAAAAAATCATACCGTCAATGCACTGCAACTGAGCCTAATTAATGGCTCATCACTGGTCACAGGCATTGACCTCTTTATATGAGGGAAAAAAGTAACCGGAATAACTTCAGCTAGGCCCTTGCCCTTCGTTACAGAGTCGAATTATTCTTATGAAATAATACAGTAGTTCCGCAGCTTCTAGAATACTTCAACAGCCGCTTTTTTTGGTAGGCTCTCTTTTTTTAGTAGGCTCACCAGCAACTGTAGATGAAAGAAAAATAACTCCATTATAATTCCACTCGTGACGAAAAAAAAACATTGCAATTTCGTGAAAAATAGCTCAGTACGTGTAATACGATCACGTAACTGTTATTCAACTCAGAAACTTCAGTCTAGGATGACCTAAATTGTATCATCACGAAAATTAACGAAAAACACAGCATATCGTTGATGGTAGAAGACTTACGATTCCGTTTTCTGTCGCTATATCGTTTGCCTTTCCTTGGCACGTTCATCGGAGACTTTTTCGTAGGTGTATCGAGACGTTCAGTTTCGACTTCTTGCCGGATTTGTTCCATGGTCTTGGGGTCACTGTAGTATCTCCTCGGTACCCATTCGTTCGATTTCAATTCTACAAGGTCTTTCAGCATGAAGCGAACTCTCGAACTGACTTCTCCTGGTCCTTCACGATTAACAATTTCCAGGATTTCCTTGAAATATCCGTCCAACGGGTGTCCCCTGGCTTCCATGTCTTTTCCAATTGTACTAAGTAGCTTGCATAAGCATTCTAAACTTTCCTCGTCTATCTGCTTGAGCAGGTGACGTATGCACCTGTGCATGATGTTGTTTGTCAACATTCCCAGCTTGTATAGTTCTCCGATGAATCTATACAAGGCATAAAAAAATGTCAAATGTTTCCAGGATGAAACGATTGTTCGAATTATGCGTCAGGCCTGTTGAGCTCCAAAACCGTCACGATAATGTATCTGGTGTAAAGATTGTCTACCATACAAAGGTGAAGTATGAAACGAAAATATTTTCTTAAATAATTTAGGAGGAATAAAAACTACGAATTGTTATAATGATGAGTTGATCGGCAAGAGACGAAGGGAAAAATGGAAGGGTATAATAGCTTTGAGAAAGTCTATCGAAAGTGGTAATAGAAATTCTGATTCAGTTTCTTGCCTAGTTTTACCGACGGATTTGACTCGAATCTTTCTTTCTTCCTCGTTCAATATGCGCTGTAACTCCTTCTTCTTGTCCTGAAAATAAATAACGAATACTTTGAAGTTATCTGCTGTTGCCAGAGTCCGACGGAACTTTTTTATAACAAAAAATCTCAGAATCCTTTTGGTACAAAACATCGAAACACATCTCAGTGTTTCTTCTCTGGATAAATTCCCATCATGAAAATATTGCGGAGCAATTATCGAACATCGTCCGTCGTAGATAGAAGAAAAAGGTGATGAAAAGAATCTTGGCTAACTCACTGGATCGGGGCAGGCTTCGATCTCCTTCATTTTAATAGCTCTCGCATTTTCGTCTATGGTATTCTTTTCGAATTCCATTTGACAGCGAGTAATCATAAGTTCTCTAAAGTTGACGTGGCTTTCCTCCTTGCCTGCTTTCGTGTCTGAACCGCTGACTTGCATCATAGCGAGGTTCTTGCACATAAGAGCGCAAACTGCGGAATAGTTGGGTTTTGTAACACCCTGTAAGATCAGTTCAAATTCAGAAACTTTAGTACATATTTCATTCGAATTTACTGAATTATATCATAGTTCACTGGTCTGATTATCATTGATTGAGGCTCTACTCATTGTTATGATTCATTGAACCCAGGAAACCAATGAAATACTTGCACTGATATCTATGGCGTAATCGATCACCAAATCGACGACAACCTGCAACTTTTCTTCAGTATCGATTTTCAGAGATCTAAATTGATTCATTAATATGTCGAATTTCTGTGGTGTGAGTTTGTTTAATAATACTTGGACATTCTTGTACAGAGCATTGGCCTCCAAATCTCCCTCGCCGTTGTAGTCAGGCCTTTGCTGACCTCGTCTCCAAGGATTATCGACTTCCCTCAACTGAACATCGTTCTGATGACATACTAGCACTAGATATTCCAAAGTGAACTATGATTAGGATGATACGACTAATAGTGGTTCATGATGATTGTGATACATGATTTGAATAATTAGGAACTATTATCTCTTCGACGCTTGATCTAGAACTTTTTTTGCATGCTTACATAGACCTCTTTTTGCGCTTCAGTATTATCGTCTCGATATCTTTCAGTGGAATACTCCACTTATTTACCCACAACTCTACCACATCATATATAACATGAAACGAACTCTCAGATTAGTTTGATTTGATTCAACAAACAGACTAGACGTTGATGTAACTCTACTCATTCAGCAAATAGAATGGACAATTTTTTCGGAATTCTCTTTAGAACATGCCAAGATTGAAATGAAGCTGACACGTGTTGAATCTGAGGCTACTATTAATGAGTTATCAAAAGTACCAGAAATTGTCGATACATTCGAAACGTGTTCGAGCAGGAATGCAAGAAATACAACACAATCAGGTATCGGAGATCGAAGAACGAATCAACATGGAATTCGAATATTTTTAACTGCCTGAAGATTTGTGTTAAACAAAATACCTTAATTATATTTTTTACTCATCATGTTTATCGAACAAATTCAAAAATACCATAAGAGCACATATTAGTTGGACATACGGATGAAAAACACTCACGACTACTTTTCCCGCGAGCTTTTTTTTTATGTCCCGGACTCTCTGTCTTCGTATCTTTCTCAATCTCGTTATTTTTCGGCGAGTTATGTTTCCTCGGTTTGATGAAGGTCAGCGCGCACACATCTCGCAACATAGAGCGAATCATTTGAGTTATTTCTGAGGTTTTGCCATCGCAAATATTCGGCACCTGTTCGAAATATGGTTTCAAGCATTCCAAACTTCCCTTGCTCATCTGCTCGACACAATATTGTATCACGCTCAGTAGATGGACGAGCGGTATCATCTTCTGCTCGTGTATCTCATGCATGAATCTGTAAGAAAATACACGGAATAATTCCATAAAAGCGAGAACGATCAAACTTGTAACATGCAACAATCATGTTCTGGTGTAAAATTTGGATGGGAATTTTTATTTATTCTTTTTAAAACGAGCTGTGTGCGTAAACAACGTTGACGAATTCGTTGGAGAAGGAGATTCGAAACCTAGTTTAGATCCTCACCCGACGTAAGCCAGCAGGATTTCTTTCTTCTTCATCTGCAGAAAAGAAATATGAAAATATATTACAAGTAGTTAAAAAAGATTCGAGTCCGTAGCAAGGTCGAATAATCATTGACTCACAGGATCTGAGAGCGTCTCGATCTCCTCAAAATCCTTCTTGAATTCGGATTGACGAGTCAGAATCAGATCCTTGAGATGAACAGGGTGTTCCTCCGCGCCCCCTTCATCATTGGGACTGCCAACTCGTAGCATACTAAGATTCTTACACATGCTCGCACACAACGATCCAAGTTGAGGTACCTCAATCGCCTGTTGAGGTCAGAGACAAGAGTTGAAATGGGAAGAGATTTTCATCACACGAATAATCTATCACTGCCTTTCAGTTTCCTCTCAACATGAGGAGGAATTCAAGCGGAATAGAAGATATTCACCTTTGCATAGATGAGATCGACGACACCCCACAGCATTTCTTCCGAATCGATTGGCAGTGCTTGCAGTTGGTTGACCGACCTATCAAAATTTCGCGGACTCAACTCGTTCAAAGCCTTCTGAACTTTCTTATACTGTCGATATTGAACATTGCCTGTACTTTTGGTGGACAGATCCCAGAAGGGACCAGAGATGCATGTAATAGAAGGAAAGAGAAGAATGTTGTGTTTGGGATGTTCTTCGACATCATCGTCGCTCTCGGGTTGAGCTAGCGGAGGATCTGTCTGACGAGCGAAAGTCATCGCCTCTTCCAGAGTCAAGTGGGACTTGAGTCTCAGTACCACGGAGGTTTTGGCGTCTAACATACCGACTATGAGTTGATCTCGAATCAACTCGTCTTTCATCGTCCCGTATTGGCAGGTTTCTGCCAACTTGTGCAGCGCAGTTATAAACTGATCGACGCTTTCGTCTGTTTCTTGGATTCGTGAGTTGAATCGGTAACGTTCCAATATAACGTTTGTCTGTGGAAGAAAGTGTTCCGAGAAAGCCTGCAATATTTCGGTAGGAGTTTTGTCCTTGATATCTGGCCCGAGTTGGGCTAAGGCTGCCTCAGATTCTTCGCCCATGATGCAACGCAAGGCTTCCAACTTTTCGGCATCCGATTTTGCTGACGCATCAGCCGAGCTGAGATAACGCTCGAACCGTTTTTTCCACGATGGCCTCAAAAAATCAAAGTTACGAGGACTGACCGTCGCATTTTCGAGCGAATCACCCGTAGATATCGAGCCTTCGCTCTCCTCCATCGTTGTGTTGAATTTATTTTGATTACTTTTTATCGTTTTTCAACAAGAAAATTGTTACACGCTCTACGTCCTACGAACGAATACTGCAGATGACCTTGGAATGTGGGATTCCTCAGTTGATACGTTGATCCCTATTTGTACGGATCGTAATTAACGTACGCCAGCACTCAAGATTTTGGAATGAGAATTGATGCATTAATTTTTCAATTATTTTAATAAAACAGTCTCGAAATTATTTTGAAGCACGTTTGTGTTGAATGCCTTTCAAGAGATCAGGCAATGATGTCCTTGGCCCTTGCGGCATGCGTGCTTATTCATACCACGTGACAGGACGAACGTGGCGCCACTATCGGTCGTGTGAAGCATGTGCCGCGAGAATTTGAATCGGTGTTGTGAATGAATATGAATTTAACTATATATGTGAACAATTTGACTAATGATATTGCTTTTATTTGGAAAATCAAGCAAATCTCCTTACTATACGGTTCGTCAATCGTGATTATAAGGACTTTGAGGATGCATTTGCCTTCGAACTTATTTACATTGATTATGCCTTTCTCTGGGAAGTCGTCACCTTCCTCTGGGCAGTTGTCACCCTTCGAAAACTAATTGGGATCTAATCTAATCTCATCATTTTTATTCCCTGATTAATTATGATACGAGCCAAGAAAATTCGCAGGTACAAGGGGTGAGAGACGATTACAAAAAAGTGGTTCGATTGTTTTGTTTTTATAACAAATCAATAGATACAGGTTTCATTATAAAATGTAGTGGCCATGTCACATGGACATCCACTTTTCCTCAAGTTCAGACCAACCAAAGTACCATATCCGTGGGTTGCTTAAGTATTCAGTGATCAACCGGTGGTATGATGTAACTATGAAGACTGACACTTAGATCCAGAAACGCGGCCTCATGCCTCGTCGCTGGTACATTCGTTTTCAGCATCTTTGAGGGAAATGAAGAACGAGGTCAAAGCCATCATGGCAAAAGACTTTCCCGTTTGTGCCGTCGGGTCCTTGTTGCTCTCCCACGCAAGGAATGCCTCGTCCGACACAACGCTAGCGTCCGACAACTTTTCAATCACTTGCAAAAGCACACCCGTAAACAAAATCGTCGTATTTAGAATCGCAATGGTTCACGGGTACGGAGGAAAGTTCGTCGAGTGGGAACACAAAGAAACTCTACGCTTGTTCTCAGTCATTTATTTGGGATTGATAAAGCGAGCAGATTTAATAGAGGCAGGGGGTGTTCTTTTAAACCTGAAATCGTTGTTCATTCTCACCTGACGGGTGTTCCAATTTGTGTATGTATTCTCGAATTGCGATGAGACAATTCAATTCCAACGAATCGTTAGCATCGATGTATCGATAAATTAGATTTTGTAGATTTCGGAACTTTTCTGCTTTGAATTTCCACATCTGGTTGTACGGTTCTGAAAACATTATATTTGTTCAACACTGAGGAAATAATTTCATCACGAATACAATATTACGATTGAATCGAATCATACTACCTATTCGATGATTCTTTTCAACGATACGATCTCTATTCTGGAGAAAACAAGTCATGAGATTTTTTTTACTCACCGAAGGATACTTCCAAGATCGCGGTCATCAACACCCTGATGAATTGAGGCTCCTTTGCTCTTTCACCTACATTTGCCTAGCGAAAGAATATAAGATATAGAATTTATGCAAGTCGAATAGTGAAGGTTCTTCAGTTTCGATTCGTTGTGCACCTAGGTGATAGCATTATACCACAATACACTACAAATACTTTGTAATCTGTGGTCTTGGACTATCGGGTTAATGATAAATAAACTCAATACGATTCTATCATTTGCAGCTGAGAAAAACTCACGGAAATCCAAGCACAGGTATTTTCGAATGAATATTCCTTCTCGTCAGACATGAGATTCAGAAGTTTCTCTTTAATTTGTTCCATACTGAGCTGCCCACTCAAGAACCTCTGAAGCTTCTAAACGAGAAAAATTCATTCATTATTACATGTGATAAGAATAATTTCTTCTCAACGAGTACGAGAATAACAAATTTTTGCAGTCAGAATCAAAGTGAAATAACGAAAGCTAATTAAGGAATTATTCTGTCATATTCGTCTTAATTTCCATTATAATATAAGAAAAGCAGGATATCAAAATTTGTTCTTGTGTCAGTCTGCTCGGTGCTAGAAAAAAACCGTACTTAGAGATTAAATCTTGTACATTCTCGTTTACTATATGACTCAATCTCCTCCTAGGGTAGATCGAAAGTGATGATAAGATTGTACAACTCACATCGATATCGGAGAGATTATCCTCCAAGGTATTGTCAGTTTTCTTGCCTAACTGTTCGTCGGTCATGCCTGGTGCTGAAAATGATGGTATTTCCGACGTTTCAAGTAGATACGATATATTGATAGAGAAATTAATTGCTAATTTGAATTGAACAAATGAGGAGCTAGATATTAATTACCACATGACCATTTGTAATCTTGATGTTGAATGGACGAAGGATGAAAATTGTTTGGCGTTACTGTTTTGGGGGCGTCTGCAGAAACGTCCCTCGACCATTGGAACATGCTCTTATCACCTAATTGGAGTTTATCCATAGGAGGCTGAGGTATAAGACAAACACAAAATAGAAGATGGGGAATAATTTCTTGTTATAAAAATAACAAAACCGAAAGTAAACTACTTTATAAAATCGATATATGTATATGGTCAAATGATTTCTTTAGTATTCTTTTCGGCGAAAAAAACCATCAAGTTCCTCGAATTTCTTTGCAAGCAAAGTTTATCATGTCGCAATCAATGACCACACATTTGTATTTCATTTTCGATTCATAAAACAATTTGAATTGTTCGAAATTATTTTCGCGCAATATGAACACTCACGGGTTTGTTTTTGAGCCTTGAGCCACCTTCTTTGGTAGACCCGCCAAGGCCTGTAAATGAGAGAAGAGAACCTCAATAATAATTCCACTCATCGCCAAAAAAACATCGTGATTTCGTTGAAAATACCTCAGTTACGATCACGAAATTGTTATTCAATTCAGAAACTCCAGTTTGGCATGACATACGTCGTATCATCACGAAAATTAACGAAAAAACACAACATATTGTTGTTGGTAGAAGACTTACGATTCTGTTTGTTTTTTCTTGGTATGTTCATTGCAGAGTTGTTCGTAGGTGTATCGAGACGTTCGGTTTCGGCTTCTTTCTGAATTTGGTCCATGGTCTTGGGGTTGCTGTCGTCTCTCCTCGGTACCCATTTGTTCAGTCTCAATTCAACAACGTCTTGCAAAATGAAGCAAACTCTCCAACTGACTTTTCCTGGTCCTTTGCGATTGACGATTTCCAACATTTGTTTGAAATATCCGTCCAAAGACTGGCCCTTGGATTCCAAGTCTTTTCCAATTGTACTAAGCAGCGTGCATAGGCATTCTAAACTCTCCTCGTCCATCTGCGTAAGCAGGTGACGTATGCACCTGTGCATAATGTTGGTCGTCAACATTCCCTGCTTGAACAGTTCTCCTATGAATCTGTAACACAATGCATAGAGAATGTCATCAATCGAGAACGAATGAAGCTTCCAAAATGAAACAATTGTTCGAATTATGCGTCAGGCCTGTTGAGCTTTACAACCATCACGGTTATCAATCTGGTGTAAAGATTGTCATCATACCAAGGTAGAGTGGAAAACGAAAATATTTCTCGTATAATTTGTAGAAATGATAATAAAGAATTGTTATAATGATCAGTCGCTGGGTGAACATAGAAGCAAAAATGAAAGGGTAGCTTTGGAAAAGTCTATCAAAAATGGTAATAGAAATTCTGGTCAAGTTTCTTACCTAATATTACCAACGGATTTAACTAGAATCTTTCTTTCTTCTTCGTTCAATATGTGCAGTAACTCCTTCCTCTTGTCCTGAAAATAAATAACGAATACTTAGAAGTTATCTGCTGTTGCCAGAGTCCGACGAAACTTTTTTATAACAAAAAAATATCTCAGAATCCTTTTGGTGAAAAACATCGAAACACATCTTAGTGTTTCTTCTCTAGATAAATTCACATCATGAAAATATTGCGGAGCAATAATCGAACATCGTCCGTCGTAGATAGAAAAAAAAGGTGATAAAAAGAATCTTGGCCAACTCACTGGATCGGGGCAGGCTTCGATCTCCTTCATTTTAATAGCTCTCGCATTTTCGTCGACGTTATTCTTTTCGAATTCCATTTGACAACGAGTAATAATAAGTTTCCTAAAGTTGACGCCGCTCTCCTCCTTGCCTGCTTTTGTTTCTGAACCGCTGACTTGCATCATAGCGAGTTCTTTGCACATGAGAGCGTAAGCTACGGAAAAGCTGGGCTCGTCCACTGCCTGTAATATCAGGAAAAATACGAGTTTAAATTAGCACAAATATAAAACCTCACATTCTTTCGATCGATTCGTCAAATAGATCAAAGTGTCAAAATATTGAAAAAAAAAGAAACATAACTTTTGCAGTTGAGAACTCTCATATAAGCAAAACTTGTGGTTTTAATTATACAAACACTTCCGTTCGTAGTGCGTGAACTGTTCCGCTATCGTTTGATATCATCATCAAAACGATCCGCAAGATTTACCACAAGCCGCAGTCACTCGACACTCAGTAATTAAGTAAATTATCATGAATGGCGTTGAAAATTAAACCGCATTTGCGGTTCGTTCCATGAATCGAGTCAAAATTTTCCCACAAATTAGTTACAAAATATGAATAATTTGAATTTTTGGTACCTCAGAATGTTTTGTAAAATCAATATAATCATCAGTGAATGTGTCCCTCCAGAAATCCATTATAAGTGGTGTGCGATCATCGAGTCAATACAACGAAGTTTAATGTTCGACGTTTCGATGACTATCCGTCATCCTCATCAGGAACTTAAACAATATTAGTCAGCCATGATCAGAAAACGGATTGGATGTAGGTAGCAGGAAATAAATTAAGACATGAGACACCAATACAGGTAACTCACACACAAACTGGGAGTTAAAACGTGGAAAACGGTAAAGCCGGAGTACAAACAATAAAATAGTAAAAACAATCCGATTCGTCGAGGAGGTAAAATGTCAAAAGGAGTCAGAGAAGTAAAATTGAGACCCATTGCGGGACCATCAACTGTCGAGTTTAGAGTCACTCACAGTTTGTGTGTGAGTTACCTGTATTGGTGCCTCATGTCTTAATTTATTTCCTGCTACCTACATCCAATCCGTTTTCTGATTATGGCTGACTGATATTGTTTAAGTTCCTGATGAGAATGATGGATAGTCATCGAAACGTCGAACATTAAACTTCGTTGTATTGATTCGATGATCGCACACCACTCATAAAATCAATATAAGTTCAGAAACTCCAGTCTGGCATGACGTACATGTTTCATCACTATACCATGCTCCGATATTAAATCGTTGTTCTTTTCTTTCGGATGAGATATAGGTGAATAAAATACTTGCCTTTTCAAACACCAGATCGATAACGCCCTGCAACCTTTCTTGAGTATCGATTTTCAGCGATCTAAATCGGTTCGTTAATTTAGCGAATTTCTGTGGCGTGAGTTTGTTTAATAATCCTTTGACATTCTTGTACAGAGCATTGGTCTCCAAATCTCCCTCGCCGATGTAGCCAGGCCTTTGCTGACCTCGTCTCCAAGGATTATGGACTTTCCTCAACTGAACATCGTTCTGATGACATACTAGCACTAGATATTTCAAAGTAAAATATGATTAAGATGATATGACTATTAGTGGTTCATGTTGATTGTGATACATGATTAAAATAATTGAGAACTATCATCTCTTTCATGTTTAATCTCAATTTTTTTTCGTGCTTATGTAGACCTTCTTTTTCCGCTTCAGTATTGGCTGATGGATCTATCGTATCGGGATCTCCCTTCAGAATACTCCACTTATTGGCCCTCAACTCTATCACATCTTGCAGCATAAAACAAACTCTCAGACCAATTTGATTTGAATTTTGGCAGTTAACAATTTCCAACATTTCTTCAAAGTATTGATTCATGGTCTGAAATGTAAAATACCATTCATATATTTCATTATCACACAACGATCCATATTCGTCTATATTGATACATTCAGCATATGCCATCACCTCATTCTCAGATTCTAAGTCCCTTCCAACTGAACCAAGCAGCTTGCATAAGCACTCTAAACTCTCGTCATCCATTTGTGTTAACAAGTGACGAATGCACCTGTGCACAGTGAAGCTCTCAAAAATTCCTTGCTTGAATAGTTCTCCTATAAATCTATAAAACGAAACAAGCACAAAATTGAATCAATAAAAAACATATTACGTATTCACGCTGCCTATTTTGAGTATGTGTAGCAAAAAGACACTTTTTTTCTCAGTATGTACAAAGAAATTAATGGATAATTGAGCTTATGAATCATTTGGTCGCACAAAATATGAAAGAGTCATCAGGTTTGTGAGCGTTTAACTAATCAATATACTATACATAAACGAATGTGGAACACTTTCTTACCCGATAATCCCAAAAAATTTAATGCGAAATCGTTTCCTCACTTCACTTGATTCTGGTTGAGACTCTGCCATTCTCTGACAATAAGCAATGAAAACAGTTGTGTTTAAACCACGGTATCTCATACCCTGACCTTGTAATCTATTATCTCAAAACGTTTGTGATAGAGGAATACCAATAAATGTACAGAGATGGGATTAAAGCAATGGTATCAGAATTGAGTCTCTAGCTTCTTAGAATTCAAAGTGGAGTAGAATAATGGTGGACTTACCTGATCTGCTAACGTTCCGCTATCCCGCAGTCCGATAAATCTAGCATCTTCATCGCGAGCTTCCTCAAATTCCATCAGGCAACGGGCAATAATGAATTTTTTAAAGTTGAAATCATCACAGCCTGCTTCACTACTTGCAAGGCTGATTTCTAGTTCGAGAAGATCCTTGCACATAAGTGCATATGCTACGACGAATTTGGACTCGACGACTGCCTGATAAAATGAAAATAGGTACTTGGTGATCAATTTTTTAGAACAATTATTTATAATCTGACACCAACTTTCAGGGCCTTGACATTTTTTTAGCTAAGACGAGAAGAGACTCACTTTCTCGAAGAGCAAGTCCGCAACACCCTGCAGCTGTTCTTGCGAATGAAAATTCATTGCCTTAACTTGGTTGCCTAATTTATGAACCTTTTGCGGCATTACTTTATTGAGTATTCCTCGCACTCTATTGAACAAAGCCGCTGTGACATCTCTCTGGCTGATATCACCTGACTTTCGACCCCGTCTCCATGGGTTGTCTGTTTCCCGCAATTTAATTATTTCTCTTTCTGTTTCCCTTAGCTCAAAATATTCCCTCATAGAGCAAGATGCGAGAATAGCTGGCGACCTCTTACTTCTTGGTCTGCTTTGTTGCATACCTCGTTTCAGACCCAGCGGCTGTAAATAAATGAAAAAAATTGTGATACCAAGTGCAGTAAAAAAAGGTTTTATTGTAATATGTGAAAGCTCATGACTTACACCTCGTGGACTCGGCCGAAATTCATCACTTTCAGGAAACAAGGAAAAGCCTAGATTCACATCTTTGAATCTTAGATCCTTGAGACCACGAATCTATAAATAAGATTATACAGTTTTCTCACAGTCTTAAAGAAATTTTGACCCCATCAAGTATGTCAGCATTGAAAATGCTTCACTTTTTGGGGTAATAGTGCACCACTGGTTCAGTATACGGGTTCAGATAGCCAATGTCACGAAAATGCGATGCACACAAGCGTTAGGCAGGTTGAGCACCACTGGGTTCGTGGGTCTAGATAGCCATGAATTCTGAGGCTCAACGGTTGCAGAACGAATGAGAACATATTGGAAACGTAAACGTAAAGTTAGCGAGTTTGTACAGCGAGAACGTGAGGATGAATAATAAATGTCCAAATATATACCCACAAATTTTTTTAAAAACTTTGCAAATTTACCAATCCCAAATACAACGAAACAAAAGATCATCAAAATATAATGCACAAAAAACGCTACGACAGCTGGGGACATTTTCAATGACCCGAATGCAAGATCTGTAGACTTTATAGATTTCCAAGATCGTGAAAGTTTCAATTATCATTTCATTGTAATTTGAAAACCGGCATTAAAACCAGATTTTGCCTAACCTATAACCGAAACCTATATCATACGCGAACAATTATAACAGCAGCAACTCACTGCCGACTGATATTCCAGAGCATAATCTAAGTCTGGTAGATTCGTTGGTTTTATTCTGCTGCTCGGAACATCCCGAAGTTTTATTAGGAAATCTCGATCGTATACTCTTCTTTCGCTCTTGTTTGACGGACTCGGTTGGCCATTATCGTTATTAGGTGTTAAAGATTGTGTTCCTTGTTTGTTGATTGTTTCCTCTGGCTTTGTATCAAATTGAGCAATCTCATTTTCACTTTCTTTCACCACAACCAACATGGGGTTTGGCTGCTCTGCATCATCTGCATCGGTGTCGTCGTCATTTACATCATTTTTTGGGGCAAGAATCTCTGCTTCGAGTTCCTCCATATCCACGCCCTCTCGCCGTGATAATTATTTTCTGCTACTCAAATTTATTATTCATGTATTGCGTCGTCAAGTAAACGTTTAATAATAATCTCACGGATACTCCAATTGCTCCGTGGGCGCATTCTTTGATCTGAGAGCAATGCTTTGAGCAGATAAGAGACCAGACTAACCTTTGATGGAGTTATTTTTCTTCTAACGTATGTGTCGTTCCTCTACAACACGACGTGCTTACGACGCAAAACACACGGATATGAGGTTGAATCACAGATGTGGTTGTGTCAGGTCTCCAGCCACAAAGACTGGTGATTCCCCCGCGTGACAGGTTTATTTTTAGCAGTCAAGCACTCCTCGACCCTCGTCTGCCATTGAACGATCCGTGCATTCTTTCTAACACTGCAATACGATTGGTGTAAGGACTCCATAGAGGAGGCGTGGCTTGCTACCACAGCGACGCTAGGTCGCAGAGGGATTTCAAACAAAGCGAAAAAACAGCCATACAGCGACATGATTGGTCGGATCTAAGGGAAAGGACCAATGGCATCACAGCGTTTGTCTCTTGTTGGGAAACCCTCCAAGCTAGCGTCTGCTGATTCTACAAATACTGATAATATCAGTAGTCGGTAAAACAGAACGCACGAATGCCCAGCCAAATCACGCTAGAGATTTCTAAACGCCCGAACGCGGGCAACTTTCAACCCATAAACACCGTATGGGAAACGTGATAATGGGGACATGATGCTATCATTCTAAAAACCAAGATTATTATCATATTTTGATAATGATGCTCTGAATAACTATCAGAATATTGTTATTACAATTATACATGTATGATCCATAATTGTCAGATCTATCAATGATCAGTTGTAATGAATAGAATGAATAAATAAATAAAAATTCCAGTTGCAAACAGTACCTACCGATGTTCTTTGAAGATTTTGAGTTCCTTTCTACTTCGACGAATCTGCAGCTAACGAAAAATTCTCTCATTAATCTGGTGATATTATGCTACGAGTTGCGTTATTCAATTAAGCACAAAGAATTTTATCCGGAAGATACATAATTTAATATAAATATATATATTTATTGCAATTCGAAGAGATGACAGAGTACGTATGATAAATAATGCACGTTGCAGATGAAGAAAGTTGTTTTTGTAGTGCAACAGCATGTTGTACAGTTGTGGTAGGCTGTACTATTTCCTCTTTTAATCAAGGGGTACACCATCGCATCGTCTTCCCTCGGTATCCATTTGTTCATCTTTAGCTCGATGACGTCTTGCAACATGAAGCGAACAGTTGGACTGATCTGACTTTGTACTTTGCCGCTAACAATGTTCAGCATTTGTTTTACGTATGGGTCCATGTTCTGAAACGTGAGAATAATAGATTCACTAAAACTAGAGGAGATGATCGAGACAGGGTGTTCAATGTTTAAAGAATGAGATATGATTACCACGACTTACATGACCCTTGGATTCTAATTCTTTTCCAGTAGCACAAAGCAGCTTGCACAAGCATTCTAAACTTCCGTCATTTATACGTTTGAGCAGCCCCGTATTTACGCCTAGGCCGACAAGGCCCTGGCCTAGGGCGGCACATTTTTAGGGGCGGCCTTCCGTAGACCACTTTCATTTTCGGACTTCTCATATCATTTATCAATTGATTTTAAGTACCTCAAATGTTCTACATATACCTACATGACATATTTTTATGCTGAACTCTGCTGTGTAGGTACAGGGGCGATTCTCCCGAAGCTCTCATTTTAGCTGTACCTGAGTTTATTTTCAATCATCTCTTTGATTCCTTAGATTTTCTCATCAAAATATACATATTAAATCATGATCTGTTGAAATACAGCTATAGGACAAATAACAAAAAAATCATTCTAATTGTTGTTTGCCAGCTCCCTCGCCGTTGTAGCCAGGCCTTTGCTGACCTCGTCTCCAAGGATTATGGACTTCCCTCAACTGAACATCGTTCTGATGACATACTAGCACTAGATATTTCAAAGTAAAGTATGATTAAGATGATATGACTATCAGTGGTTCATGTTGATTTTGATACATGATTGAAATAATTGAGAACTATCATCTCTTTGATGTTTAATCTCAATTTTTTTTTCATGCTTATGCAGACCTTCTCTTTCTGCTTCAGTATTGGCTGATGGATTTATCGTTTCGGGATCTCTATTCAGAATACTCCACTTATTGGCCCTCAACTCTATCACATCTTGCAGCATGAAACAAACTCTCAGACCAATTTGATTTGAATTTTGGCAGTTAACAATTTCCAACATTTCTCCAAAGTATCGATTCATGGTCTGAAATGTAAAATACCATTCATATATTTCATTATCACACAACGATCCATATTCGTCTATATTGATACATTCAGCATATATGCCATCACCTCATTCTCAGATTCTAAGTCCCTTCCAACTGAACCAAGCAGCTTGCATAAGCACCCTAAACTCTCGTCATCCATTTGCGTTAACAAGTGACGTATGCACCTGTGCACAGTGAAGCGCTCAAAAATTCCTTGCTTGAACAGTTCTCCTATAAATCTGTAAAACGAAACAAGCACAAAATTGAATCAATAAAAAACATATATAGTACACATTCACGCTGCCTATTTTGAGTATGTGTAGCAAAAAGACACTTTTTTTCTCAGTATGTACAAAGAAATTAATGAATAATTCAGCTCATGAATCATTTGGTCGCACGAAATATGAAATTATGATACAATATGAAAGAGCGATCAGGTTTGTGAGCGTTTAACTAATCAATATATGTACATAAACGAATGTGGAACACTTTCTTACCCGATAATCCCAAAAAATTTGATGCGGAATCGTTTCCTCTGTTCACTTGATTCTGGTTGAGACTCTGTCTTCCTCTGACAATAAGCAATGAAAAGAGTTGTGGATAAAGAAATGTATAAAGATGGGATTAAAGCAATTATATCAGAATTGAGTCTCTAGCTTCTTAGAATTCAAAGTGGAGTAGAATATTGGTCGACTTACCTGATCTGCAAACGTCCCGCTATCCCGCAGTCCGACAAATCTAGCATCTTCATCGCGAGCTTCCTCAAATTCCATCAGGCAACGGGCAATAATGAATTTTTTGAAGTTGACATCATCACAGCCTGCTTCACTACTTGCAAGGCTGACTTCTAGTTCGAGGAGATCCTTGCACATGAGTGCATATGCTACGACGAATTTGGATTCGTCGATTGCCTGATAAAATGAAAATAGGTACTTGGTCATAAATTTTTTAGAACAATTATTATTTGTAATCTGAGTATCTGACACCAACTCTTAGGGCCTTGAAATTTTTTTAGCTAAGACGAGAAGAGACTCACTTTCTCGAAGAGCAAGTCCGCAACACCCTGCAGCTGTGCTTGCGAATGAATATTCAGCGTCTTAACTTGGTTGCCTAACTTATAGACCTTTTGCGGCATTACTTTATTGAGTATTCCTCGCACTCTATTGAACAAAGCCGCTGTGACATCTCTCTTGCTGATATCACCTGGCTTTCGACCCCGTCTCCATGGGTTGTCTGTTTCCCGCAATTTAATTATTTCTCTTTCTGTTTCGCTTAGCTCAAAATATTCCCTCATAGAGCAAGATGCGAGAATAGCTGGCGACCTGTTACTTCTTGGTCTGCTTTCTTGCATACCTCGTTTCAGACCCAGCGGCTGTGAATAAATGTACCAAGAGCAGTAAAAAAAAGGTTTTATTGTAATATGTGAAAGCTCGTCACTTACACCTCGTGGACTCGGCCGAAATTCATCACTTTCAGGAAACAAGGAAAAGTTGTGTCTGCCTAGATTCACATCTTTGAATGTTAGATCCTTAAGACCACGAATCTGTGAATAGGATAACACAGTTTTCTCACAGTTCTAAAAAAATTGACCCATTCAAGCACTAATGTAGCTATTATATCAGCATTGAAACTGCTTCTGTTATTGGGGTAGTAGCGCACCACTACTGGTTCAGCATAGGAGTTCACATAGCCAGTGTCACGAAAATGCGATGCACAAAAGCGTTAGGCTGGTTGAGCACCACTGGGTTAGTGGGTCCAGATAGCCATGAATTCTGAAGCTCAATGGTTGCGGAACAGTGTTGCGGAACGAATGAGAAAATATTGGAAACAAACGTGAAGTTACCAATCCCAAACACAAAGAAACAAAAGATCATCAAAACATAATGCACAAGAAACGCTACGACGGGGGACATTTTTAATGACCTCGCAAAATCTGTACACTTAATAGATTTCCAAGATCGTGAAAATGTAAATTTTCATTTCAATCTGAGTTGAAAACCCGGCATTAAAACCAGATTTTTAGCTATAATATACCCAAACAATTAAAACAGCAGCAACTCACTGCTGACTGATATTCCAGAGCATCATCGAAGTCCGGTAGTAGTAGTATATATTTATTTTCCTTGCAATGCCTTTCGGCGTTTACAATTAACTTACAACTGCATTTCTTATTTCCTACATTTAATTTCAACTTAAATTTATTATCTTTTTCCTCCTTCTCTATTCTATAAAGATACTTCTAATGCTCACAACCAATATCAAAATCAAAATCAAAAACTAATACAAAATAAACTTCGATACTATAAAATATTTCAAATAATCCTAACCAAAAGCAAAATAAACTTCCAACCCCACCATAACAAAATAAACTTTCGTCTACTTTAATTGCAACTCAACAACAAACAATCCTTTGATCCTCTTGACCTCCCAGACCTGTCTTCATACCCTCTTCCCCTCTAGTCCCCCTGCTGATCCCCGCCGCTCATTCCCTCGACTGTTGTCTCCGTTTCCTTGACTTCCATTCTCTCCAGGTCTATATCCAGTCTCCTCAGTTCCTCCTCCAGCCTTTCCTTCTCTTTCTCCGCCTCACTTCTTCTCCATCTCTTCTCATCCACCCATTTCGCTTCTTTCTCGTCCCATGCTTCCCAGCTACCATCCACGCATATCAAATTGTTTGTCACCCTTATCTTTACCGCCTTGTTTTTCGCTCTTTCCAGTCCCGCTCTTCTGTCCATTATTTGTTTGGTTTTCCTCTCTCTGTACGTTCTATCGCCGCTTACTTTCATGTTCCATTTTTCCTTTATTCTCTCCCCTCTTTCCGACACTATTCTTCTTTTTTCCTCCTCGTTATCTAGTTCGTAGAACCATCTTCTTATCCCATCCTTGCCCTTCTTCTCGTTTAACCTTGTTGCTTTAAATCTTTTCCCCAACTCTTTAGCCAGCATCCCTTCCACTCTCTCCTTTGTGTCCTCCATATCCAGGCCCGTTATCACCAGCCTTCTTGCTGCCGCTTTTCTTTCCTCTTTTTCTTTTTCCCAGCCCTCCTCCGTCATCGGTACTGTGTCCTTCATCTCCTCCTCCAGTTTCCTCTCCGCATCCCTTACTCTTCTTTCCTCTATTCTTCCGCCCAGTTCCTCCATCTGTCTCACTTTCTCCTCCAGCTCTACCACTTTCCTCTCTAGTTCCTCAATTCTTTTGTCCTTTCGTGCACCGCTCTGTTCTGTCTCCTTCCTTGCATTCTCTTCCATCTCGTCCAGCTCTTTCATCTTGTCCAGATTCTCAGAAGCCCTCCTCAGAGCCGCTCCCATGCTCGCTAGCTCTCCAGCCACTCTGCTCCATGCCAATTGCCTCTCCATTTCTCCACTCTGTGCTTGACTATATGTCGCGTGTCTTTTCTCTTCCTTGTGCTGGCTTCGACTGGATTCAACGCGCTCTGCTGCTGCCTCGAAGTCCGGTAGATTCGTTGGTTTGATTCTGCTGCTCGGAACATCCCGAAGTTTTATTAGGAAATCTCGATCGTATACTCTTCTTTCGCTCTTGTTTGTCGGACTTGGTTGGCCATTATCGTTATTATGTGTGGAAGAATGTGTTTCCTCTGGCTTTGTATTAAATTGAGCAATCTCATTTTCACTTTCTTTCACCACAACCAACGTGGGGTTTGGCTGCTCTGCACCATCTGCATCGGTGGCGTCGTCGTTTACATCATTTTTTGGGGCAAGCATCTCTGCTTCGAGTTCCGCCATATCCACGCCCTTTCTTCGTGATAATTCTTTAATAATCTCATGGATACCCCGTTTGCTCCTTGGCATTCTTTTATTTGAGAGCAACGCTTTGAGCAGATAAGAGATCAGACTAACCTTGATGAGTTATTTTTCTTCTACCGTATGTGTCGTTCCTCCGCAACACGACGTGCTTACGACTCAGTAGGGATGGCCAAAAATAATCGATTAATCGTAGCATCGATTATTTTTCTCCGATTAATCGAGTATAATCGATTATTTTCGTCACTCGATTAATCGACTGCGTCGATTATTTTCTGTCGTAATCGAAATTTTCCACCGATTATTTTCTTTTGACTAGTTTTGACTTTTTGTTGGGTTTTCCGGTTAGATTTGATGTGTGATTGGATAACAAATACTCAGATTCAAACAAGTGGATAATAAAGTACTGACCTCAGCTATCAAAGTACATTATATAATTTTTTAATGTATAAAATACAAGAGAAACTTTCAACCCAAATACAAAATTGGAATACTTTAAAAATAAAACGATTATCGATTAATCGATTATTTTTCGCCGATTAAATCGAGCTATGTTCGATTATTTTTTGATAATCGATTAATCGATGCATCGATTATTTTTCACTGAGTGGCCATCCCTCGGGCCATCCCTACTTACGACGCAAAACACACCGATATGAGGTTGAATCACAAATGTGGTTGTGTCAGGTTTCCAGCCACGAAGGCTGGTGATGCCCCGGCGTGACAGGTTTATTTTTAGTAGTCAATCAGTCCTCGTCTGCCATTGATCGATCCGTGCATTAATTATTTCAAACACTGCAATACGATTGGTGTAAGGACTCCATAGAGGAGGCGTGGCTTGCTACCACAGCGACGCCAGGTCGCAGAGGGATTTCAAACAAAGCGAAAAAACAGCCATACAGCGACATGATTGGTCGGATCTAAGGGAAAGGACCAATGGCATGACAGTGTCTCAGCGTGTGTCTCTTGTTGGGAAGCCCTTCAAGACTAGCGTCTGCTGATTCTACAAATACTGATAATATCAATAGTCGGTAAAACAGATCGCACGAATGCCCAGCCAAATCACAATAGAGATTTCTAAGCGCCCGAACGCGGGCAACTTTCAACCCATAAACACCGTATGGGAAACGTGATAATGGGGACATGATGCTATCATTCTAAAAACCAAGATTATTATCATATTTTGATAATGATGCTCTGAATAAATATCAGAATATTGTTATTACAATTATACATGTATGATCCATAATTGTCAGATCTATCAATGATCAGTTGAAATGAATAGAATAAATAAATGCAAAAAAATTTCGGTTGCAAACAGTACCTACCGATGTTCTTTGAAGATTTTGAGTTCCTTTCTACTTCGACGAATCTGCAGCTAACGAAAAATTCTCTCATCAATTTGGTGATATTATGCTACGTGTTGCGTTATTCAATTAAGCACAAAGAATTTTATCCGGAAGATACATAATTTAATATAAATATATATATTCATAGCAATTCGAAGAGATGACAGAGTACGTATGATAAATAATGCACGTTGCAGATGAAGAAAGTTTTTTTTGTACGGTTGTAGTAGGCTGTACTATTTCCTCTTTCAATCAAGGGGTATACCATCGTCTTCCCTCGGTATCCATTTGTTCATCTTCAACTCGATGACGTCTTGCAACATGAAGCGAACAGTTCGACTGATCTGACTTTGTACTTTGCCGCTAACAATGTTCAGCATTTGTTTTACATATGGGTCCAAGTTCTGAAACGTGAGAATAATAGATTCACTAGAAGTAGAAAAGATAATCGAGACAGGGTGTTCAATGTTTGAAGAATGAGATATGATTACCACGACTTACATGACCCTTGGATTCTAATTCTTTTCCAGTAGCACAAAGCAGCTTGCACAAGCATTCTAAACTTCCGTCATTTATACGTTTGAGGAAGTATCGTATGCACCAATCCATAATTAGGACCCTCAACATTCCCTGCTTGAACAGCTCTCCTATGAATCTGTAGTATAGTGCATAAAAGACGGCCGTTAATCGAGAACAAATTACACTTCCAAAATAAAGCAATGCTCCAAATTATGCGTCTGGCCTGTTGAGCCTCGCAACCATCAGAGACAATACAGAAGAATTTTATCATCA
Organism: Euura saliciscinereae; assembly: GCA_018420115.1. NCBI lineage: Eukaryota > Metazoa > Arthropoda > Insecta > Hymenoptera > Tenthredinidae > Euura > Euura saliciscinereae. Next base: position 28,251 of record JAFFZH010014752.1, read on the forward strand.
TATAAAAAAGAGGGAAGTTTGGATATTGTTTACAATGGATGTTGAAAGGAAAGCTGGGTCCTTAGATCCTCACCCAATGTTAGCCAGTTGCATTTCTTTCATCTTTTTCTGAAAAGGAGCAACAAACACATTTTTTAACTAATGGTTTTTGACAATCATAGTCTTTAATTCACCAAGAACTTTGCTTCAATTCAGTTTCTCTCGACACATTCTATCTCGATAAGGAAAACTGTAATTGTAACTAGAAATAATTTCATCTCTTAGCATGTAACATAGTTTTATTCTACTCACTGGATCTGCGAACGTTTCGACTTCCTCGAAACTATTCTCGAATTGAATCTGACAACGAGTTATAATCAGTTTCTTGAAATTCATTGGTTTTTCCTCCTTGCTGTCTTCGTTGTTAGGATTGCTGACACGCGTCATAGCGAGTTCCTTGCACATTTTTGCACATAGTGGCATAAGACTCACATCTGCAACTGCCTGTGGGGAATAAAAAGAAAAATGATAACTAAAAGAAATATTCGCCTTAATTATTCTTACAAACACAGATTCATTCACCTTTGCATAGACCCGATCAACCACACCCTGCAACTGCTCTTCGGAATCGACGCGCAGCGCTCGAAGGTGATTGACTGACGTATTGAAATTCTCTGGCGTCAGGTCGTCCATAACTTCCTGCACTTCCTGGTAGAACGCCTCTCGCCGAGCGATTGTCACAGCATCTTCCAAAGTCAAGTAGGACCTCAGTAGTAGCTGCTCGGAGGTATTGGTGTCCAATAGTCCAACGACTATCCGATCACGGATCAGCTCGTCTCTTATCGGTCCATATTGGCAGGATTCCGCCAACTTGTGCAGCGCAGTTACAAACTGATCGACGCTCTCGTCTGCCTCCTGAATTCTCGAGTTGAACCGGTAGCGTTCCAGCACCACGTTTTTTCTCGGGCAGAAGTAGTCGGTAAAAGCCTGCAACACCTCAGCGAGAGTTCTGTCTTCGGTGTCTGGCATCACTTGGGCCAAAACTGTCTCCGACTTTTCGCCCATTATGTAGCACAGGGTATCGATCTTTTCGCTCTCATTTTTTTTGGATAAATGAGCCGCGGTGAGATATCGCTTGAACCGTAGTTTCCACAGCGGCCAAAGCTCTGGCTTCGCAAAATCAAAGGTATGAGGAGGCGGAATCAGACATTGACTCGCCGATGCTGCAGTTTCGAGTGAAACACTCCTGGTAATCGAGCTGTTGCCTTTCATGAGTGCTCTGTTACTCCGCACAATCTCTCACTTCGGATCACACTTTTTTGTTCTATCAAAAACAGTTGGTTAGAAGGTGTCAAACAAGGAGTATAATGGAAAAACAAAATAAGAGTAATCCGATCCACCGTGCGTGTCCACATCCTATATTTTTTTATCTCGTCTTATCTTATCTCAGTGATGCATGGCTAACACGCACGCAGTTGAAGCGAGCGTATGAATTTACGGGAGGTTTTCTATAAACGAGACCCGGATATACGGGAATTACAAAGTTACAGAGTTGAAATAATATTCAGATACTGAATAGCTGAGCAACGAGTGTAAATTTAATGGCCCTTGAATGAAATTGTTCCATTTTTAGGCCGCAGCACAGAACCGAAACTTGTGCTAATTGTAAGATTGATTGTGAAATATACAAGGTGTACGTGAATAGTCGTGAAACCAACAGAAGTCTATGGTACTTGACATTAATACCAATGAAGGACAAAGATCAGAAAGAGAAGATTGATAATACATGGTTTGAATAACACCACTAAACTCGCTGATGTGAAGTATAGGATAGGAGAGAAATAATTATGTATGTATGTACATTCATCTGGAATGAAGGCATAATTAGTGAAATTATATTTCACGTTGACCTCTTTATTACATATTTACTGAAATCAGATGATAGAGGTGTGAAATATAGTCCTACTGTGATCTAAGAAGAAATAAAAGAGATCGTTCATCACTCTCAGCTTAAATTGTGCTGTGTGTGAACCTCAGTCACTGAATTCACCTGTCAGTATATTCACATATACGAAATAAATGGTAGCTCACGAGGATTTAAGGATACATGAAACATAGTCCACTACGTTATCACAATAAAAATTGGACTACATAAAGATATCAGTAAATCAGATATGATCCAGTTAGGAATTCAGAGTTAGTTGTATGGAAAGATATGGTTGACATGAGAATTTGGGGTAGAAGCACCGTTTCGGTTTTCCCCACAATTTCTGGCCAGTTTCTTGCAATTGATAGTTCATCGCTTATACTTCCAGTGCTGATAATTCATCGAATTATTCGATTGCCGACATGAATATGACTTGACGAAAATCCTGGATACAGTTTTTCAATAGTATATGATTTTACTTCTTGTACCGTTTGTGGCCACTCATGAAGCAACAGATGGCCAAAGAACTGTGCATCTACCCTACAGTTGATCAACAATCAATAAAAATAATTGGTCTCAAATAATGATTCATGGAATACAAACCAAGAAGTATAATACTTCGATTTTGTTGTTCTTTTTCCAGATGAAATCAAACCTAAACCAAACTGTGCGGTTATTTCACATGAAAAAAGTGATAAGCTTTTTAGCTATATGACCGGATAGTCCATTCTATCCTCATGGAAAATTCGCCGTATTCTTAATATAACTGCGGAACTGTTAGAATTGAAAATTGGTCAATTAAAAGTGGAAGGTCGTATTTTCTGCTCAATTTTCAGCAATTCCTCTACAATTTGACCCATATTTTCTGTTACAATGGAAATGTAAGGGTGCAGAGAAAAGAAAAATCAGTTGTAAGAGAGCTGTACTGTCCAAATTATGCTTAGATTATAATCTTTAGTTTTCAAATCATACTGAATCATGAACGGTTTTTATCCGCATGTCAAATAGGAATATTGAGCTGCACTCAAGCTCTCCCGTTTAATCACAGTACTTAAAAAAACTATCATCTTGGGAAAAAAAAATACTTTGCTCAGAGTTTCTTCTTGCACTTCAGTCATAGAGCACATCCTTGAACGCTAATAAACTTAAATAAAAAGGTATATAACGTCTTAATATTCTTTTGATTGCTGCACGAGAGTCTTAGATGCTCCAACGCCATTGTCGTCATCGTCACTATCACCTATGAATGAAATTGAAAACAATTTTTATATGATGAATTTTCAACAATTTCAGCGTACCTATATAATTGTTGCAATGCACACGAGTCTAGTTTAAGACTCACGTTTGCGTTTCTTGTTGGCTCCCGGGATCGTGTTTATTGGGTTATTCCTCAGCTCATACAGTGTTACAGTTCTCTGAGCATCGGTAGAGACATTGCTCGAGCTATTCATCAAAGGGTTGTCGAATTGCGTGTCCAGATATTTACCGTTGTCTTCCCCCGGTATCCATTTGCTCATCTTCAACTCTACAATGTCTTGCACCATAAAGCGAACCCTTGGACTGACTGCAGTTGGAACTCTGCCACTAACAATGTCCAGCATTTGCTTCACATATGGGTCCAAGTTCTGAAGCATGAGACAAAAGATAACGAAACAAGAGGGTTTATAGACCATACTCCACATCATCTTCCAAATACGCTCTTAGATAAGTTACCTGACCCTTGGATTCCAAGTTACTTCCAGTGATCCTGAGTAGTTTGCACAAGCACTCTAAGCTTTCCTCGTCCTTTCGTGCAAGAAAGTGACTTATGCATCTGTGCATGATGTTAATCGTTAACATTTCCTGCTTGAATAGTTCTGCTATGAATCTGTAAGACATTGGTGGGACCCAGAAGTGTTTACCGATCAGCGACAACAGAACCTTCGTGTGTCTGGTGAGATTTGGATCGACAAATTTTCAATTTCGAATAGGAATTGGAAGGAGAAAAAAGGGGGAAGTTTGGATACTGTTACTATAGGTCTATGTGAAAAAAAGCCGATTTTGTTTGCTCACCCGATACAAGCCAGCTGTATCTCCTTCTTCTTCGTCTGGAAAGAAGCATAGAGACATTATGTAACTATTGCATCTACAATCTACAGACTCTCTAATGTTTTGGTCTATAACTGAACCTCGACCAAATTCCTCGAAATTTGGTAAAAGTTCACCTCAAAAGCAACCAAAAATTATATAAATCGGTAATATTTTAAATAATCAAAGCTTAAAATCTAAACAGAACTTGGTTTTGATTCAATTTTCATACTTTCATTACTCATAGTTGATGACTGAAAACTAAACATGGGAATCAAAAATGATTCCATCTTATAAGACGTGATGACACGCTTTTCCCAATTGGATGATTAACTCACAAGATCTGCGCACGCTTTCGTATGCATGAAATTGTTTTCCAATTCCCTCTTACAACGCATCATGATCAGTTTCCTGAAAGAGACTCGCATCAAAGCAAGTTGCTTGCACATTGTTGCATATTTCGGTATGAGACTGGGCTCCGTAATTGCCTGTTGAGATAAGGAAAGAATTCAGATGAGGAGAAGTTCTCGACTGTTTTGTGTGAATTCCACGTCTTATTCGTTCAAATAATGCGTTTCAACTTGTAGAATTTTATGGAAAAGACAAATCAAAGTACGAAATGATTTACCTGTTCATAGACCAAATCAACGACACGCTGCAATTTCTCTTCTGAATCAAAGTGGACCGTTCGTAATTTGTCGAGCAATATATCTACTGTCTGTCGCGGCAGATGGTTTATAACTTTCGTATACAATTGACACAGAGTCTTATCGTTTGAGAAATTTTTGTCAGCGTCGATAACATGCTCAGGTTGGCCTTGAGCGAGTGGATGGACGGTTTCTTCTGGTATGCGATCTGCGATTGTCGTCACACCTCCCAAAGTAAATTCCTGATGGGCTGTCTCCTGGTACGAATCTGCAGAGATGATGAGGAATGGTTGTGATAATTATTTCATTAACTTCATCGGGGTTCAATGACACATGATATTAATGCCAGAAGAAAAGAGAATTGATTTTTTTTTGTACCACAATGCCTGTGCTCCGTGGGCTGCGCGTTCTGTTCTTTGAGCATTTCCTTGATTTTTGAGTAGTTGCGTATTATGTACATACGGATCGCTGTCGATTCTTTTGAGGTCCAAGACCGTGAATACACCCGTCCGGTTACTTCTCTCACCTGCGCCCACGACAATCTTTTGTTTTCATAAAAAATTGCAGCATAATCTTTTAGAACAGTAAGTAGTTTCAGTTTCTTTGGATCACTTATCTTCATGACTCAAAATATGTATATTCGTATAATTGATACTTTTACACGTGACAATCCTTCCGGATTATTTAACTAACTTAATATTACTGTATCATAAACGTGACTTCTGAATGTGAATATTCTCCGTGCTAATCGATTGTAGACGTCTGATGTCTTCGAACATCCGTGTTTATTTCAGGCCGCTCACTCTATGGTCTCGATTTTGTTGACTACACGTGACCACACGACCTTGAATACGAACGAAAGAGTAAAGCGCTCACAGTGATGGGCAGTTGCAAACAAAATCCAATCATCGTAGACTAAAAGTGGATATTATGAATATAGAAGATAAAAACTTAGACTTTTAACTCTTTATTGTATTTTTCCTTGAGTAATGTAACGATTTCGGATTCAAGCAGTACTGGAATGTTTGCTGTAAAAAAAAGCATGTATTAAAGAGCGGTAGATTTCACAAGTTTATACTTGATTCATCGCTCAAGGGCACGCCGTCGCTGATGAATAGATCGTTTTAACATAATTTCCGTCAGAGTTCCATTCTACAACTTGGCGTTTTTTTTTTCATGAAATCGATCAAGAAGTACGCTAGTATTTTTGGGCGAATTTTCAAGCATCGTTTTCGCCTCGAAAGCCATGTTTGTGAAATGTAACAAGAATTGAATAATTTTTTTTAATCGCGAATTCTACTTAGTCTCTTGATTGATTGCAACACAAACTCAATTTTATCGTAGAATTCAATGAAGATATAATGACAGTGTCGTTCCATAGCTCCAGGATGGTTATTGGATCGAAACTCTCGGAGAAGATATAGATTCGGTGCAATGGGTTACTCAATATTTCATCCTGTTTTATCGTGAAACGCTGATATGCATGTAGAATTGGATTTTATACGGTAATACAGATAACAGGTTTATCAAAGCGTCAAAGGGTAAAAACTCCCGAGGTTCGTTGTGTTTTCGAAGACCTGGAGAAGATGACGCGAGTGTCTTTCTGAATGGAGACGCATTGAGTATCAAATCCAAGAAAGACGAGGCGTATGAATAACACAGTTTTATTAGAAAAATAACGAGACTAACAACTTGTTAAAGGTTTTTTGCTCGTACGAAGTGGGTAGATCATTTATCTCTCAATCACAGTATCACAATAGACTATGTGTGGTGATTACAATAGGCAATGATCTATTAGGAGTAATAACTTGACATAAAAAACTAAATTATATTATTATTTGTTCTGACGATCCAGTACCAGCTGCTTTAAAACCCCTCCATGGCTCATGAACGAGTTTGTACTTATCTATCAACGCTTTTATGGGTTGAATGTCAGCAGTTTCTCTTTCCTTTAGTAAAGACGTTCCAGCGGAATATAGTCTATACCTTCTGGGATGTTGATCAGAAAGTTACCTGGAATTAATTAAGATTGAAAGCCATGTCCATTGAATCGATTAACAATCCCATTCACGTAACGAGTCAGAAAAACCACGCGACATATTATGTATTCTGGCACTTACTGTTAGCTCGAGGTGCGTCGTTTCGTGGAGTATAGGGCATAGTATATGGCCTCACGGTTATCGGGGTATTTGCAGAAAGATTTCTTGGCCATCTTGAAGCGTTCGTGTTGTCCATTCTACGATCACACATTAGAGGCTATATATTGGCAAAAATGGAAAGATCAGACATCGATAAAAGATACATCAAGTTAAAAGGTTTTTCAGATAGAAAAAACTTGCATCCTCCGAAATGGAAAATATCTCACAATCATTAGTTCGAATTCTAAGAACAATCAATCTCTACAATCGACGCTTACAGGTATGTTCGTGGTCTTGCGTGTTTCATTGGATTTCTGCTGCGCTCGCCTGAGATTTCTGAGCCAGTAGGGAACTCCTCTCTTCCTAACAGGACCTCCACCTGTCGCAATGGAGTTCATGTACTATATTCATTACTTACATATTCAACGAGATCACATTCATAAAAGTCAGTTGGAAAACTTGCCAGCTGGGCTTCTACCACGTTTTTTTCCCTCTTTTTGTCGGGTACTCGTCAAAGTCTCGACTGGCTGGATATTCACGGGTCGATGTATCGTCTCTGCGTTTTTCGGGATCCGATCTACGATCTGAGGGCTACTGTCTACTTTTGTTGGTCCCCATTTGTTCATCTTCAACTCTATAACGTCTTGCAACATGAAACGAACAGTTGGACTGACTGTATTCGGTACTCTGCCGCTGATGATGTCCAGCATTTGTTTGAAGTATTGGTCCAAGTTCTGAAGCGTAGGATAGTCCCATTACCATAAAAAATCTTCTAAATATGTTCAACGAGTGGGATTTAATTCCGATGACCCACCTGGCCCTTGGATTCCAAGTTTTCTCCAGTAGTATTGAGCAGCTTGCATAGACATTCTAAATTAACGTCGCTTATGTGCGACAGTAACTGGTGTATGCACCAACGTATGATTTTGACAGTCAACAGGCTCTGCTTGCACAGTTCGCCTATAAATCTGCGAGACAACGCATGGAGAAGAATCCCTATCAGTCTACATGATGTTTATTTATAATGGTTTATCGTTTAATTGATACTGGAAGTTGATTTAGTATCAAGTACAGGGCTAGTAGCGATAGAGGGGCCTGAAATGAGTGAGAAAAGTGAGCTCATGACTCCAAAAAGTGACTAACAAGTGACTGGGAAAAATCAGTTATAACTCAGCAACTAAATCAACAGTCGTTGCGATGGGTTGTAATTGTAATTGGAGTAAAACACCAGAATAATTTGAAGCGATTTTTCATGATATCGAACAGAGTTGAGAAAAAAAGGATAATACACCAGTTAAGCATCTTCACAAGCATATTGCTAGTGTTTTCGTCGCCTTGCATGTTCGCGGCTATACTAAGGGTGTTGAATTCGGTAAACTGACAAAATTGGTCAAAAACTGCGTGTGCTTCTAAACATTATTGCAGATATAGATACTCAACCGGCGCCTCATATGGGTGATTTGTTTTTGCATGATACCGAAAACATTTAAGATTGTGACTGATTGTGACCAGAAAAGTGACTAAAGTGATCAAATTTTGGAAAACGTTGGAAAAAGTGACTTTGATTGAAAGAAGTGACTTGCTACCAGCCCTGCATTATTCTGTAATACTGTAATGAGAATGAATATAGCATAATGTTTAGTATGAATGTCGAAAGAGAAACCGGGTTCAGATCTTTACCCAATGTAAGCTAGCTGTACTTCCTTCTTCTTTATCTGAAAAAAAAGCAATAGAAGCATCCTATAACTGATGTATTTTGGCTATAAGAGAAGATTCAGGGGCTATGAAACGATAAGAAGAACCGAACTATTGTAGCTAATATAATCTTCGATGTTTTGATTCAATAAAATCAACTAAAATCCGTGTTCGAATGAAATTTGATTACAAAATCAATACGAAATGATGAAAATCTACCATCCTGATCAATTCACTTTTGTTACATCATATTAGGATCATAATCGAAGTAAAGTTGACTGGCAAAGATTTCCATAAGGAGAATAGTAATCAACTTACTGGATCTGCAGATGCTTCGACGTTCTCGAAATTTTTATCGAATTCCGTCTGACAACGGGCTACAAGCAGTCTCCTGAACGTAACGACTACATCCTCCTTCCCCTCTTCCTTGTCAGAATCGGTGACTTTCATCGTCGCGATTTCCTTGCAGAGTCTTCCATACAGCGGGATACGACTGGGTTCTGCAATCACCTGTTGACACAATAAAGAAAAATTTGAATTATAACAGAATCATGAAAATCAAAGACTCTCAAGGTCACAGATCCGTTCACCTTGTCGTAGAACTGATCAACGACTCCCTGCAACTGCTCTTCCGATACTATTTGCAACGCACCAAACTGCTTGACCAAGAAATCAAAATTCCGTGGCGACAGTGTGTCCATAATTTTCTTAACTTTCTGGTAGAGCGCTTTGCTCTTGTCGTCGAGCCCGACTTGACCTTGGGTGCACGCCTCGCCCGTTTCCCCCAATTTGGGATCTGCCTGAGTAGCAATCGTCACAGCCTCTTCCAGAGTCAAGTACGACTTCTGTCGCAGCTCCTCAGAGGTTTTCGTGTCCCACAATCCGACGACTATCCGATCACGGATCAACACGTCCTTCATTATCCCGTATTGGCAGGATTCTGCCAAAGTTTTCAGCGCGGTTACGAATTGAGCGACGCTTTCGTTGGGTTCTTGAATTCTCGAGTTGAATCTGTAACGTTCGATCAGCACGTTTTTTTTCGGGCAAAAGCATTCCGTGAAAGCCTCCAATACATCTGCAAGAGTTTTGCCCTCGGTGTCTGGCATCGCTTGGACCAAAACCGCTTCCGATTCTTCGCCCATGATGTAGCACAAGGTATCGATTTTTTCGGATTCACTTTTACCGGATAAATTAGCCGCGGTTAGGTATCGCTCGAAACGTTTCCTCCACAGCGGCCAGAGATCTGGCTTCAGAAAGTCGAAGTTACGCGGCGGCTGTATTAGCAATTGAGTTATCGGCGTATTTTTTAGCGAATCATTACCGATGACCGAGTCGCCCTCCTGCATTATGGCTGAATTTATTCTTATCAATTGAATTTCGGGTCTTACCACGTGGGAATTGTTACATAACCTGTATGTACGACTGACAACACTCCAGCGGGAAGTCCCCTTTTTTTATACGGATTTCCGCTCGCCATCTGGTGGCAGAAGTCTGAACTCGCGAAATGAGTCAACTCAGATATTTACGAACGTAAAATACCCCTCGAATTTTGAAATCATCGAATTTAAATAGTCTTGCAATCGAATAAACTCCGTAATTGTTATTTTATCGGAAATTTCCGCGTGTATTTCTGTGTCACTCGCTCTATCTCATTCTAGGATCCTAAACTCGTATACACGGAGCGGAAATGATGTTCATAGCGCGGGATCATACGAAATGCAGGAGACTTTCAATTTGTGGATCTGTATAATTATTATTGATCAGTGCATGACTAGACTCTTATCATCAGTAAATCAGTCCCCTACATAAGTCAAGGGCAATTAATCTCGGCTTGTACTCTAAACGATATAGTATTCTTGTATCGTTAATCATAAGGACTAACGTGCGAGTATAGAATTGAATGAAACGGAATCAAATCAAAATCGTCGATGAAAAAAACGAATTAGCATAAAAATGAACATGTAACTTATTTGTTTCCTAGGTTTTTTTTTTATTATTTATTTTTACCTTTCCTGATTTTTTTTTAACAAATCTTCAAACTTGAATAATACATTCGACTGTTTCATTAGTGAGTTCAAGGACCCATCCTAACAATACATAAACACTATGTTATCTATGTCGTCAAGAAAATAGATTAATCCTTACTTTAATCGATGGTTGATCTATGGCGATTATTAGACAGCTTATAATTAGCTGCAAGTTGGCCATGATGGGTTTTCTCTGACATATTTCCTGCCAAAAATGCATTATTTCCATCTCTTTCGAAAAAAATTTAAATAAAGTCAAGTTTTTCCAGTGCATGGAAAGCATTTTGTTTTTGAAATTATAAGATTTAAGTCAACGTTAGGATCCAAGATACTCGATGATACCATCTATTATTCAAATATTCATCACAAAAAAAAAAAAGTATGAGAAAAAATTCCCTGTGGAGGAGTGGAATTCTCTTATTTTACCCTGCCTTTTCCTGAAAATAAAAATTCCCAACTATTCCCGGTTTTACCGCCCAGTCGCCACCATGTTGGCACAATATATTCGTCATATTGCTCATTTCGTCATATCACAGTTGTCTATCAATTTTACCTCAAAGTTTATAGTAAAACGTCACCTACATTTCTCACTCCTTTTCTGCTACTGCCTTAGATTGTAACATCAAAATCTTCGAATATCATTAAGGGGGCGTGAAAAACTCCATGAAACTTCTGACTGGCTATCAAAACTGGCACCCTCAATGTAGAGCTTCACATTTCGGCACTCGTCCAAGTGAAACTAGTCACTTTTATCCTTCAAGGATGTAAAATACGACTTTAGAGCTAATATGGCGATCGATCTTCTGTTGAGTGGTCTCAGATCGTTGTTGTTCTTTAATAAATCGAATACATCGAAGGAAACAATGCTTTCAATAGTTTGCTTTTCAATCATTTGCAAGTGTAGACCTGAAAATAAAAATGTATTACATGGAATTACTAATTACTTTAGTAGAGGAACAAGAATTCAAGCATGATCTTTTGAATTCCAAGATTCTAGTCCGAACCTTCTCGTAATCCACAGTATTCATGATTTTGAAACAAAAATGTAAAACGCTACTTGAACGTGGAGACTTTATTAAATCTTACCTTGCGGGTGTTCCAGTTGGTCTTTGTATTCTTGAATGGAGATCAGGAACTGCAATTCGACCAGATTGATGCTGACATCGATGTATCGAGAGATCAAAGCTTGTAGATTTCGAAATTTATCCACTCTAAATTGCCGTCTTTTATTGTACAGTTCTGTAAAATAACGTATCGATGAACAAAGTATTGTAATTGATTAAGGATTGATTTTTTGTCTTAATTATTATTGTCAGAAAATGCCATCGAGTTATTCGTGCAAACTATATTATATACCAATGGAAGCTTCCAAAATTGCAGTCATCAGCACTTCGACAAACTCAGACTCGATTATTCTATCGCCTACATGCACCTATAACAAAAATGATTAAACTGAACTGGTCGTTCAACTTCAGAATCAATATTTTGTATTCACGTTAAGATAATGAGACGATGAAACTGTGTTATTTGACATGAATAACTTACGGATATCCAATTTGTGATGTTGATGTGGGAATTCTCCTGTTCGAAGGACATAAGTCGAATCAGCTGCCCTTGAATGTCCTCCATACTTAGCTGGTTCCTAGGGCTGCTAGAACTAGCGCTGCGACTCACTGTTCGAAGAAAGTCAGATTCCTGAAACAACAACGAACAATTCATACACGATTGAAGGTCGGATAGATGAGAAATATGTTTTTTTTTCAACATTGATTAAATGGTCATTGTGATCCAGAGTTTCAGAGGCTTGAACTTCAATATTATACGAGGGGGGTTTTTAGAATGGAAACTAAATCAACGTCGATAATGAATTCAGATTCAGAACAAATGGAAGAATGTCTTACAAAACGAATTAAAATCGCAATTCTTACAAATTCCTCAACGAAATCCGTGGATTCACTGTCCGGCAAAAAGTCTCTCCACTGTAGACCAGACTGATTCCATTTGTCTTTGATCCATTTCGGAGTTCTTTCCTGAACCAAGATGATCGTAAGTTCGACCATCAACTTTCCTGCCAGACCCTTGTTTTTCAAAGAAGCCATTGTCGGCTTGAGTTCGCTGAATGGAAGGACACCCTCTGCTAAAGGATTCACTATAAGAAAGTGAAAAACAAGAGAGAAAACAGTAAAAAGAAAAAAAATTATTTCTATATAGAAGAATATAAAACCGAATTCTGTTGGTTTGACTAATCAAACTTACACATCAGTTCCGCCAAGTGGACCCAAATTTCAGGAATACAGGTTTCCAGGTCCTTTGCACTATGCAATACCTGTCCAAGGCTGAAATGACAGGAAATCCAAATGAGAAACTTGGCGACTGAGCAGTGGATCCGATTTGGATTCATGAAATGTATTCCCAGAATTCTATGGTCTAATCAATAGCCTGAAGTTACCATCATTTGGGTTCTGAAAACTATAAAATTCATGAATCTTGAACAACGTTACGCATCATCAACTAACCCAGTGAGATATAGAGGCAGTGGCAGAAGGTTCTCAGAGAGGAGATGCGTCATGAGTAAACCGACTCGTTTCCTTCCAGAAACTGATTTTCGAACAACAGCGGTCAGCATTTCCCTCACAAAATTGACGAACGTAGTATTGTCAAAAGTTTCACTCACTTTTCGAGCTACGTTCTGAAATGTGTTGAAAAAAAAAACATGCTTCACGAAGAGAATTCGTACCAAGAAGTATCTTCTTCTTTCAATCAAAGCGTGGATCATCAAAACTTCTTAGTTTTGATAATCCACGTTGGTCATTACTCACGCTGATACTTGTATCCTTTGTATCCGAAAGATACTCTTCTAGAATTATAGCAGTTCTGTGGGCGAGACGGCCGTTAAATGAACTGAAAATGAAATTGAGCGTTCAATGAGCCAAGAAAAAGAATGAAGTGGAACAGTTTCGATTTGTTACAATGAAACAATGACAATACATTACTTAATTCCTCCCTTACCCAGAGACTGGCAGTCCTGATTCGGCTCGTTCGCTGAATATATTTTTCAGCTTTGGTGTCTCAGCTTTCGGAGTGTCCGCAGAAGCGGCTTTGACCTCTCGCGAGCCATTCTGATTGCATGATTGAATATCGTCCGCAGGAAGCTAGAGTAGATAAGAACAGAAAAATCTATAGATTAATATCATTCAAGTAACAGAATTCATTAATCTTTTTTTTAACAGTCATCTTTCTCATTTGTTGAGATAATTTGCATCATTCTCAAATTCTCTTTTACCACATTAATACACTTACAGATTTGTTATCCAGTTGAGGCGTTTCAACTGAATACGATCGTTCCTGACCGTCGACTATTGGACTCTGTACACATTTTTTCAGAGGCCCACGGTCACCTAGAAATCAAATTAAAATAGTATATTATTATCACGTTTCTTAGCCCAAGAAAATATTATGCTCTTGAATTTTCATATTGATTAAAAACGTACAAAGCCGTTTCCTGCCGCTAATTGGGTTGTCTGTTTTCGAGACATTCATCGGTGTGGTATTCAGACGCATATAAGGTCTCTGAGTTTCCGATTTTTTCTTAATTTTATCCACAGTCTTCGGGTTACAGTCGCCGATGCTCAGTATCCATTTGTTCGATCTCAACTGTATCACATGCTGCAGCTTGAAGCGAACCCTCGAACTAACTTTTTGTGGTGCTTTACGATTGACGATGTCGAGCATTTGCTTGAAATATTCATCCAAACACTAATCAAACGAGAGTGTTTATAAATTATAGCCATAAAACTCCGTGAGACATGTTTGAATATCCAGTACAACGTACCTGGCCCTTCGATTCCAAGTCTTTTCCAATTATAACAAGCAGCATGCACAAGCACTCCAAACTCTCGTCATCTATTTGTGTGAGAAGATGTTGGATACACTTGTGCATGATGAAGCTCGTTAACATTCCTTGCTTGAAAAGTTCTCCCATAAATCTGTGAAGAAAAAGCATAGAAAAATCCCAAGAATCAGGCAAAAGAAGAAAAGTCGAATTCGTGAGCTGAATTTCTCACCTAATGTTTGCGAAAGACTTTTTGCGGAATCTGTTTTCCAGTCCTGTTAATTTCTCCCGAAAGTCACTAGGTCTCTGGAAATAAGTTACGAAAACAGTTATTTTTACATGTCGATACACTTTGCCGTTGTAAGGACAAGATGGATGAGTCGATAAGCGAAATCAGATCTTAATTTACCGAAATTTCTGGCGCCTCGATAACACGTTTCAGGATAGCTCTCTCCTTCTCATCAATAGCGTCCTCAAATTCCATTACACAGCGTCTTACGATCAAACTTCGGAAGTCGACAACGTCATCTTCCTCACCTGTGCAGGTGACTTGTATCCCAGCAAACTCCTTGCACATAAGAGCGCATGTGGACATGAACTTGGGCTCGTCGATTGCCTGTTAATATGAAAATTAATTGTACTCGTCATATCTTAGCAAGAATGATTTTTGAAATTCCGACTACACCGGCATCTTTGCAGAAAAGACAAGAAACTACTCACTTTTCCAAAGACCAAGTCGACAACACACTGCAACTGTTCTTGCGAATGAATATTGAAGTTCTTAACTTCGTTGGCTAATTGATGGACCTCTTGTGGTGTCGGTTCCTCCAATACCTCTTGGACTCTTTCGTATAAATTCTCTGCAGCGTTTTTTGGTTCGCCTTGTTGACTACTTTGCATGGGTTGCAGCAGCTGTGAATAAATTGACAAAATGAACCTTGGATAGAAAAAATAAAATCCGATTCACGAAAGAAACTTACCTCATGTGTGGTCTGTGACTGAACTAACAAGTCAACAAGTACTTCTTGAGTAATTTGTGTATATTTCGAATGTGACTGCAAATCGTATTTCAATGGATGAGTTCAAGTGTAACAAGCAGAGATAAAGCCCAGTATTACATAAACCAGTACTCACTTTAGAATGATCTTTTATACAGTCTGGAAGATTTAATGGTTCAATGTTGCTATTCGGATAGGCCCGGAGCTTCATCAGGAAGTCGCGATCATAGACTATTTTTTCCCTTCTGTTTGTGAAAGTCCATTGATCGTCTTTATTGTAGATATATTTGAGAAGCAGAGGCCGCTTTGGCAACACATTGTTCCGACCGGCATCATCATTTTTATCTACTGCATATCTATGAGGCTGAAGTGGACTCTCACTTTTTGCCGAATCACCAGCAACGCCCCGTTTTGTTGGGAGAAAAGCCATTATCTGGAAACTTTCGTATTTCCGGTTGTTTTCTATCTTTTTTATTTTACCTCAAATCATCAAATTACAGAGATCTAACTAAACAAGGGGAGAAATGAATTATAGTTAACACATAATTTTCATAGTACTGGCTTCCATGCCAAACAAGGTTTAGAGTCCTAATAACATTTAACCATTTAGACACTTTGTTGAAGGCATGCATTTACAGTCTAATTCCTCTCACACTGGTCCTTCTTTTTTCGATCGCGTTCCAAATTCGGTTCGATTTTAAGGTGAAATGAAAGTCACGTGACCTCGATATGATTTACACTTGGAATTTTCAAACGCTATTTTCTCAGTCAAAACACATTCGATTGATGTAAAATTGATATCAGTGACGTAGAAAAACTCAATGAAGGGCCTGCCAACCGTGGATTTTCGAAAATCGAGACCTAATAACAGTTTTTTTTAACAACATTGTTCTGTAATCCAAGGAAGTGCTGCCTCTCTCCACGAGGGGCAGCACCTCCTTGGGTTACAGAACAATATTGTTACACAAAATTCTGATTATGTCTTTCGATATTCGAAAATCCACGATTAGCAGGCCCTTCATTGAGTTTTTCTACGTCAGTGATATCAATTTCACATCAATCGAATGTGTTTTGGCTGAGAAAATAGCGTTTGAAAATTCCAAGTGTAAATCATATCGAGGTCACGTGACTTTCATTTCACCTTAATAGGGCATCTTCAAATCATACAGATTGGTATGAATAAATATGTGTTCAGTACTTACCGATTTATTCACAAAAAATCGTAGCACATATACTGAGTTATCAACACGTACGTAATCAAACTGGGGTGGAGTCGCCCGTTGTGATCATAATTGTGATGAGCTGCAGACGAAGACGTAAACAATGGAGCGAAGCTTTTGTCACTTTACTAATTATAGAATTATTCCAAGGTGCAGAAAATCCCGTTTCGATTCGAACCACGAGCGTATTGCGAGGATTTCTGCAGCCACAAAGCAATACACAAATGGTACGTTCGTTAACGCGTCTGTGGCGTGGCTCTCGAGCCACAGACATGGGTGAATTCCCGGCCTAATTAGTTGACAACGGGTCAGCCGGGAGCATGAAGTAGAAGGAGACATAACTCCACATTTAGGCGTCGGAACCACCACATTTAGGCGTCGGAACCACCACATTTAGGCGTCGGAAAGTTGTCCTGAAATCCCACGTTATAGAGGGCGCTGCGAACAGCCGAGCACCGTAGAATTCCGGCGAGCGGCAAAATTTGAATAACTGTACATGTACTAAAAAGAATATTTCATTCCTTCAATATTACTCTGACCATGTAACTACGTTCAGATAAGGATTTGTACTCTGATGAAGAGTGAAAATAAGTGAGGCTGAAGAAAAAAGGCTGTTTTCGATTGGCATCAAAGATAAGAGGAGTTTGCATTAGGTCACAAGCAATATACCTGAGACTAAACTTATAGTCATCACGAAAATACATATACAAATTTATTATAGTAATATTATTATTATTATTAGGTTACTTGTTGAGGGCGTTAGCCCTATTACAAGGTTAAGGCATGTTTATATATAGCTATCTTATAAATTATATAGTAATGATACTTTGTTCTATAGTAATGACACTGTACTGCATATTTGTATTTAAATTTAAATTTAAATTTGGTGTTCGTTCTTGCTCTGTATTTATTCTCCTCTATGAAACGCTCTTGTCCTTAGGCAGTTGAGAAGGTAGTATGCTACGTTATTCGCCCGTTCGCTGTTCTCTGCTATCAGTACCTGGGGGTATTCGGCGTCTTCGATGTATCTACTTCGCAGTTGGCTGTACAATGGACAATCGCACAGAATGTGTTTTAGAGTTTCTGGCACCTTGCAGCCGAGACATATCTCTTTCGTGTCGATTGTGTATTTGACGCTTTTGTACTTAATGATAATCCTCTCTTCCCCCGATAGTCTCAATTGTGCTATCAGCCTCATGTTATTCAGTGAAATATGCATTGTAAGGTAATCTTCCTCCCTTTCTCTTTCTTCGCTTCTGATGGACTTGTAGACTGTGCTGTACGTGGAGTTTGTTATCCGGTGCCAGTCTTCGGATCTCTGATGGAGTGTGATCTTGCTTAGGACCTCCGGGATGGTGTTAAGGATTTCTTCTGCTGTCGCGTTTCTCTCTGCCAGTGGGACATCGTAGGGGTTTAGAATTCTTTTTATAGTCGTGTACCAGTTTCTGTCGCTTATGTTGTCTCTTCTTGAGTCTAGTTCGATAAGTAATTCCAGGGCTCTTCTGGGGAAGCGTTCCGCCTCCATGGTTTTGATTTTTGCCCAGTATGTCAGTGCCCTTTTTACTATTTTGTTCTTTAGCGTTGTTGTGCCCGTCTCTATGCGTAGCATGTAGCCTGGTGTGCATCGCGGTACATTCAGGACCCCCTTGAGGAAGGCCCTCTGTATCTTGTCTAGCTCATCTATGTGGTTTAGTCCCCAGAGCCCTGCGCAGTACAGCAACGCGGCCGACACCACCGCGTTAAAGAGTATTATTCGTTGTGGCCAGTTGCTCATTCTTGAGATTATCATGGTGACCCATATCGCGCTGAGTGCCAGTCTAGCCTTTGTTGAGAAGTACTCCACGGTAGCTCCGAATTTTCCAGATGTTGTGAAAGGAACTCCCAAGTATACGTAGTTTTTTACCGTCTGCAGTTCGGTTCCTTCGTATTTCAGCTTGCGTTGTTTGGGTGCCTTGCCTGCTTTTCTGAAGAGTAGAACTTGTGTCTTTGTTTTGTTTACCTCTAGCTTATTTTGTGCGCAGTAGTCCGCTAGCGTGTTGAGTTTATGTTGTTGTTCTACTACGTCGTCAGACAGTATGATGAGGTCATCAGCAAAGAGTAGTAGTTCCATTTTGATAGTCACATTTGTGTGTCCCTTGTTGAACAGGTATGTGTCGAGATCGTGTAGTAGTAGCGAGAACAGGGTCGGGCTGAGCGGGTCTCCTTGAAGGACGCCTTGGGTAACGTCAATTTCCTCAGTTTTGTCGATCCTGTTCACTCTCACTCTTGTTGTCGCCTTGTTGTAGTAGTCTCTTAGTACCCGTATGACTCTTGTTCCTACCCCAATTTCCTGTAGCTTGCTCCAGAGTATCACATGGTCTACGGAGTCAAACGCCCTGCGGAAATCCACGAAGGCTGCGTACAGTTTACCTCTAGGGTTTTTAAGGGCCAGTGTGATTTTAGTGTTTAAAATGAAGATGTTGTCGTCGCATCCTCGTCCTCGTCTGAATCCCGCTTGACCTTCTGGGAGAATCTGTTCGTCTTCACACCATTTGTTGATCCTTGTTGCTAGAATTGAAGTGAATATTTTTGAGAGCGCGTTTGCCAGGGCTATGCCCCGGTAGTTGCCTGGGTCGCGTGGCTCTCCTTTTTTATAGAACATCACTACCTCAGAGGTGCTCCAGTCTTGTGGTGTTTCTCCTGTTTCCAGTATTTTGTTGAAAAGTCTTACCATATAGTAGGTCCAGTTATCTGGTAGCCCCTTGTAGAAGCCATTAGGTATTCCGTCTGGTCCAGGGCTCTTGTTGGCTTTCGTTCGCCTAATAGCTTCACAGACTTCACTGTACGTTATTTCGCTCTCTAGTGTTGGGTTGTTGCTTTCTTCGATAGGTCTATCAATGTTCTCTCTTGGTGGGTATGCAGCAGCGTAGAATTCCTGCCACTCCTCTTTTGTGATTGGGCAGCTACTATTGGGTTTTTTCCTGTATGTACTAATGATTTTCCAAAAAGTTTTCATATCGTTTGCTTTGCTTAGCTCCTCTCGTTCTCTATCTCTATGATTTTTCTTAGTAAGCTTGAGTTTGTTTCCGTATTCCTTCTTCGCCGTTTTGTATTTCTCTTCGTTCTGTGAGTATTATAGTAATATCATGAAAATATATACATTCCCAGTGTGCTCCAGTAGCTTATGTGAGTCTAGACTGCTTGCGCAGGAGTCTGGCGTTTTCTTTTTATTATTATTTATTGACTATCTCTGGCAAGCAAAATGTAGTCGCATAATCGCTGACTGAAATGACTTGATTACTCATCTAAACTCAGGACCAACAACTTGATTTGTATTGTAGTTTGTAATGCACACACATTGTAGTGCTACAAATATTATAGATTATAGTTTCAAATCTTGTTATATTGGTCCATATTATGTACAATTTGTAAAATTATGCCGTCCAGATCCGAGGATCGGATTTGGGCTCCACCGAAATTCATAATGCCTCTGGGAGGAGAGAAGCGGATTTGGGCTACGGCACATTTCACTGTGTCCCTGAGAGTAGAGGACCGGATTTGGGCTACGGCACATTTCACTATCCCCCTTGGAGAAGGGCAGCGGATTTGGGCTCCACCGAAATTCACTGTGCCGCTGAGAG
>JAFFZH010014753.1:0-25785 GCA_018420115.1 Euura saliciscinereae
ATAGCAATTCAGAAGCATGTCCTGTCATAGTATACCATGTCGTACCAGTTCATAGCATCTTGGAAGTCTTCGATACCATGTCACAACATTTTAGAAGCCTTTCATACCATTTCATACCTTTTTATAGCATTTTAAAAGCACGCCATACCGTGTCATATTGTATCATACCACTTCAAAATCAGCCATAATATTTTGTAGCATATCAAAAGCATGTTGCACCATCTCATAGCAATTTGGAAGCATGTCATGCCATGACATACCCATGTCGATTCATTTCATAGCAAATTGGAGCAGGCGACACTATTATATAGCATCTTGAAAGTATTTTATACCATTCCGTATCATCTTGAAAGGACTTCCAGTCATTCTACAGCACATCGCGCCGTGGTTACTCGACCATCATTCGTATAATTTCATAGACTACGACCCTCCCAACTATTTCACGAGTGGATACTGCCTTCCCTTGACCTCTATGCCTTGCTCTATTCGGTGGACTCTGCTCAAGCGATATCCCCGCTGACGTGGCGAAACTATATCAAGAAATTCACCAGGCAATGAGTGTCATGTGCGCAAAGACCCTGTGAGAAAGTCTGTTGGATTCGATTGGAATCCTGAATCGTTTATATTTCCGCGCTGAAACTGTCCTGAGTTACCCTGTGAATATCATTACTTGGTAAATGGATACTGAAGTTGTTTCGTCACGTCTTGATCTTCCATTTTCTTCTCGCAACAAATACAACAAAGTTTTAAGACAAACGGAACTGTCATCTCCACACCGGACATGACAAACTCGAGCCATTTCTCCCGCGGGGGCTTCTCTTCTCAGCTCTCGTCCGACGGTTCCTCTCTCTCTCTCTCTCTTCCCATCAATTTATCTCTCCTCTCATATTGTCCACCGTTCGCGTCTTGCATATTAAAGTACCCACCATACCTTACATCTCCACTTCAACGACGGTGCGACGCGCGAACCTCATCGCAATAAAAGTAAAGCGAAAAAAGACTTAGACTGCTCGGGGGTTGGGGGCTGCTAGAGACTGAGGGAAAGGAGAGGCTGGTGGTTGTAACTTTTGTAATTGAGTTTAGTCGTCTTGCCTCCTGCCTCCTTCGACCACCCGCATCCTGCACAGAGGAGGAACACCAGCCCCTGATATTTTGCCACGGTATCAGACCCCACCGCGTTGTATCTGCAGCAACAGCCCTCGATCCCCGGGGGGTAGGTATCCACTTTCGCTATTGCGATATCAACTCTCCTTCTAGGAAACTAGTCGAACTTCTAGCCTGACGCGTCTTTGAGTTACAGGAGCCCCGGGTCGCCGGGCGCTTTTCAGTTCGTCGTAAGATAAGCTCAACTCTAGCCGAGCTTATACGCTAAGTAATTCGCATCTGGTGCCGCGAGCTGAGTCAGAATTGAGCCAATTGAAAATTTTATGGACAATCTTGGAGGGTCTATTATTTGCGGTAATTCGATTTTCCTCGAATCATATTATTCTACTGGAAATTGTCGTACAAGACTGATGGTATTCCTCTGTTTCTTGCGATATACTTCGAAAAAAATTTCTGTCACCAAATTGTTACTGCTTTTCCTGTCAAAAATATAACAATGTCGGAATGTAATTTCAACAGAACATGTTCCAGGGCCTTTAGATTCTAAATTCCCTGTCACATGTTCAATATAACAGGAAAATTGTGTTAAATTGTGATAAAAACGCCATCAGAAAAAAATCAACAACTATTTTCGATCGATTTGACCCCTTAACGTTGGGCGGGTGCTTGTTTCCTCGAGGACGATTTTAACCCAGAGTCGAGTAGCGTCGTCGTGGCCACGTTAGACGGCGCTTCTATAAACGGGGGGGTTGATGACAGCGAAGAGGATGGAATGAGGGGGTCGGAGAAAAGGTATCGAGTGCCATTTGGGACAGTTTAGAAACCGCGAGCTCGTGGTTTTACCGGGTGAAAAGTTTCACTATAGGCTGTCGTTAGCGACGGCGACTTACCGATTTACATGGAAAAGATATATTCGAGAGATACCAACGGGTCGACCAGCGAGTCCCCCTAATGGGACTCTGGAGGATTCAGACCATCGACTCTTCTTTCGGGAAACTCAACACCCGCACCATCGACGAAAATTCTCCACCGCTGCCTCATCGATACGCAAATGTCAACGAGGAGAAACAAAATGATATACTGCCGCACCCTCTGAGGGTCAGAGATCGGTTCAGGTAACGGATGACCTCCTGCCTCGCAGGACTGGTCCTGTAATTGAGGTAAATTCGGGGGATCAACGGATATCATTCGACCATTGTGGAGTAGCTAAGACCGTGGTTTTGTCAGGGTTGGGTTAGGCTCGCGGTAAGATGGTCACTCAGTGCCAGACAATACCAGGGTTTCATGGAACGGTCGTAAGAGGCGATTTGAATCTCAATTCGACCCTTAATTTGCAAGTCCGTCTCGGTGGGAAACTGAACCGAAACTCAAACTTGCCCCAGTGTCCAAGTTTGAACACAGCTTCGGTCTCGCCCGGGGCACCGGAGGGCGTAGTTAGCCGCGTATCGCGTCCGAATGTGTTACTTTTCAGAAGATAGAAACTTCTTCATACCGTCTCAATGTCTGAAAGAGGAGACCGTGGTTGTGTTAAAAATCATTTCCAAGGACTTTTCAACGCCCCCAACGTCTTACCGAGCGAAGCTTCTGCAAAGCTCGGCGCGTATTCACCCACCGATATTGAAAAGTATTGCATGAACGAGGTAGAGCCGTGTAAGCCCCTCGCGCGAGGTAGTCTCGCCTCTAAATCCTCACCCTCGATCCTATACCCGACTGAAAATAAGATATACCACAATTTTCAGGCTTCTCGATCATCAGACGGAAGCAGCCATCACTGAACGAGAATTTATAGTTCAGGCTACTATCAATCGAACCTTCGATACAGCAGAATATAGTTGAAACTAATTATGCCTGGACGTTGAAATGAATCGATAAGAGTCTGATAATTGATTTTGTTTTACAATCTCAACGGCTTAGTTTTCATTCATCGGATACTGATTAAAATATAGTATATTGTGTGACAAGTGCGAAAAGTGACCGATATCCGTCGAGTCTGATGCTTCCCGCACTATAGGACCTTTACTTTCTGCACTGCTCGGAAATTAGACGCTTTCTTCACACAGGCAGAAGGTTTCAACAATTATTGGAAATTTCTCCTTCTTTCTTTCTTATCGTTAGACCACATTGGAAAAATTATCAACTCCTTTTGAACATTTCGGCCGTTGAAGCGTAGACCCTCTTCAGAAAATAAAAAAACTCTCAAAATTATAACAATTTGACAAAGGCGAGGTCGGATTTAGAAGCTTTGACAATAAAACTTGTCGTGCAATTAACATTTTCAAAATTCAAGCTAGTAATATAGATACCGTCCTTATAGTCGTTTCCACAATAGATTTTTTTTTCCAGTGATTTGATATACGAATAGTTGTACTACAAAAAATGCATAATAATTTTTGGACTCGTTGCTGCACATGGTGAGAAATTCGGTGACGTTTTCATTTCCGTAGTTTGGAGTTAAACTTTCCGGTCTACGAAGGCGCATGTCAAGGACCCTCGACACCGAAGGGATGGAGGATGGAGGATGGCGACCATGGGTTGCGATTATGTGTATCGCGAAAGTTGTTCCAAGAAAGAAAATAGGTAAAAGTTTTCTCCTCGCGCGTGGATACTGCACCTGCGGCAAAAATTTACCGAATATTACATACGCCGAAGCTCAGGAGAAGAAAAAAGATACGAGTAAAGAAGAATAGAAAAAAAAAACTTCTTATCACGTTATATTTTTTTTTCTTCTTTGTTTCTTCTTCCTTCTTTCGGGTTTTTTTTTCCGTTATCAACCCTCCGCGTGTCATATTTTATCCACCAATTTACGCCTGTCGTCGCGAGGTGAACGGTGGCTCTATCTAGATGTTATATATACGCACTTTACCACACAGTGTGGAAGAAGACAAGAGGGGATGCTGTGACTGAAAGATGAAAGGGTTTTCTCGCATATAGCATACCCTTGAGGTAAAAATTGAAGTCATCCTACCGTGCAACACCCGTCTATATACACGGTACACCGTCTCCTAGAAGTTTGATTATATATATATATATTTTTTTTTTTTAAGGAGAAAACTGATCGAATCTACGAGCCACTTTGAAGTACACGTTCATGGGACGGTTCCTTTGTCTATACCCCCCGACGTTTGATCAATTATTTTACCCCGGGTTGGCTTTCACGAAAAGAAGATGAGAATGAAAAGAAATAAAAAAATACCGGTTCAGAGAAGAGGAGGAAGAATTGCAGCGCAAAGGCGGAAAAATTTAGGGAATGTCAAACACGCTGCATCTTCTTCAGAACCAAAGAGAAGGGTGAATTTTTGGTTTTTCAGAACTACGAAAGAGACGCGAGGGAGAAATCAGGAGTAAAAAATGCGGGGTGGTTTTTTCTTTTTTTTTCTGTTTGTGTGTTTTTCTCTTTTTTTGCTACTCTTTCCTCAGGCATGGACTTTGGGATCCAATATAGCTTCTCACCATCCATTCTAGCTGCAGCATCGTCTCCGTCGCCCACCTACGACGTAGCCCGGAGCATTAGGTATGCCTTTGTCTCGCATGCCCGGGGCTTTTATCTAGGAGATTCTGTAAAAAAACCGAGCTGAACGAATATGGGGAAAAATAGAAAAGTGTAAAGAAGGAAAGGAGAAGGAGGAAAAAAACAAATTGGGCCGAATAACCGAAAGATTTTCGCAACCCTTATATATATACGATGACGTCAACAAAATTATGGAGATCCGTCAGTGGTCTGGAGAGGTTTGAAGCGACCCACTCGAGCTTGAGATATATGCCTTTCAATCATGACCGACGATTGAGTTTTGAATATTGTGGAACGAGAAGATCAGGATTTTTGAGCAAAAAATCGGGAGAAATTTCATCATCGGCATCGTTATACTTAACTGTCGAGTCGTTCAATCAAGGAGATCAAACCCTTTTTCTAGTTAACCTCAGAAGCTGTGTGTACCTCAAATTTGGCTAGTAGGCGATTCCAGCTAATTGACAAAAAATTCAGAGAATTCAGACAATTTTTTTACTTCAGAAAATATACGAAGAATTTAGGAATGAAAAGGGGTCGAAAGAATTTCGAAATCAACGATAGAATTGTAGAAAAAAAAATAAAATTCCCAAGACTTTAAAATACTTTTCGATAATTCGAAAGAATTCGAGCAACTTGAAAGAGATTTCGAAAAAAATCCAAAGATCTACTACTAACATAAGACTTGTGAAAAATTGTGAATAGAATTAAACTAAAAATGTAGAAGAATTTCGAAGAATTCCAGATACTATGAAAACATGCTAAAAAATTCTGAAGGATTGCGAAGAATTAAAAAAAACTGATCTCAGGTGACCATGGCTCTCCCAGGAAGAAATTTGAAACTTCTGAGAATTCCAAAAGACTTCAAAGAACACAAGATGAAAAAATGTCTCATCGAGTGAAATATCGCATCGAATGACCGGCTAGTTCCCCTACTCGAGAGAGAATGAAAGCATTTCACAAAAGAAAAAGGGGAAAAAAAAACCAATAGTACCAACGATGAGCGACTCCTCACCCGTTTCAGGAGTCAAGTTGCAGTGTTCGCTGTGTACTTTCTGTTTGGTATTTCACCCGGACGAGGAGTAGAATCCGCGCTGGAAAAACCGAGGCGACTAAGCGGAAGTGGTGCAAGGGTTGAAAGCGGTGGTAAGGGTAGAAGGATCCGCTTCGCTTAGCGGTGGCTTAACGTTGGCCTCGATTATTTGGCGAGGTGACCTCGACCGACGGGTCCACCCCTCGACCCCCTTAGGTTCTGAGTATATATAATACCGAGTGTCTACCGGGTCCAGGGTTGACGCCGTTGGGATATTCGATATGCAGAAGAGCGTCAGCCCCCGGGAGGGTGCACGACGGGTTAACATAGACTTGAACGTACGTGCACACTCTGTGTAAGGTATACTCTATACCCGGAGTACCCAGCTCTCGGATAAAATGCAATTACGTAAATTCTAACGCCTGGCTCCTGGATGGTGGATGAAAGTAGATACGTGATTACATCTCACGGGGATGAAAATGGAACGTTGAACCCACGTAATTTCTTAAGTTTCAAAAATTTCATACCTTTTTTCGAATGTTTACTGATGACATTATGAAGGACTGCTCTTTGACACTTGAAATTTGGGCAACATGTTCCCTTCCTTTCGTAAATACCCACTAAGAAGCGATTTTTCGAAAGTCGCCTCACAAGGAGAGTAAAAGGGGTAGAACATGTTTTCGCGGATTCATGGATATCTCCTCGGCCCGATGAGATATTGACTTCGTTTTGGCTTCAAATTATTGCTCATTCAAATACCTAGAAAGTAGTTTCAGCGTTTTTCGAGATTCGACTCCTAAGACAATGAAAAGGTGTGAAACCAATCAGCCCCTAGTCTAGTATATAAATCAATAATTATTCAAAAGTAAACCTCAGAAGGGACAAGTTAGAGACCTGGTTTCTGACCCTCGGAAGAAACCCTGCCGCAGTAGGTCTCTAGGCTGAGGAGCAATGACAGTAGAAAAAAGTAGCCAAATCAATATGTTTCATAGAAAAAATCTTTTTTTCAAAATCATTAAAAACTGTCGTTTGATCCGGAGACTGCAGGGTGACTAGAATACTAGAAGGTACGGGTAAAGCTATTAACCGTTGTATTATAGTACCGAGGTGTTCTAGCTCGGGTGAATCGGGTACTTTGAAAAGCTCTCAGTTTCCAGTATCTAGCGTAAAGTATGAAGAGTTAATTTTGAATAATGAGGGAATATTAAGTTTGGCCTGAATTATTCCTCAACGGGGGTTGTTTGCTGCTTACGAAGAGTTCTCGGAAGGTGATGGTTATAGTAATATCAAAACACCCTGCATCACCTTCAGCCTTTCAAACTCGGTATGTTCGCAGATATCTCGCCGCTGGCGCATCTTCTTAACTATTGCTCGTCGTTAATGAACTTGCTGAAAAACCAGCTATGTACCCATGATAATAATTATCACGTTTTTCAAAGGAGCTTAGAATGATGCGAATAATCAATTTCATTTCACTTACAGAAAAGAAAATAAAATTTGTGAAGTGGAAGGTGATAGAGAACAGTATTTGCGAGTTCTGGATAAAATCGCATCAAAATGACGCAGCTATTAGGTACAGAAATCTTCGAGAAGGTACAATTATGACTATTTCAAGAATGTCTTCACGAACACGTCGATGTAATATTCTCCGAAGTGGATGCGATTGGTATTGAAATTCTTTATTTTATTGGACCATCGTCTTCTTCGTTTCCTTATTCTTATATTATATATATTTTTTTTTTATCATTCATTTTCCGGCATATTGACAACAGGAAATGCTGTTTGTAAGATGCTACCGTGTTTTATATCATCCAATATCTGTACCCATATTGTATTACGAAGCTCTATGCTAGTGATGGTACCTTGTGAAAAAAGAATTCGACCCAGATATATAAAAATTCAGAGATCGTAGAAATTTGAGAAAATCGTCGGAAAAATATCCAACTTTTTAGTTTAAATGTAGAAAATCAACGATGTTCCATTGATATAATGACAAGAATTACTGTCACCTAGTTGTGAAAGAAAGAAAAGAATTCCGTAAACTTTAGAATCGTGAGAATTCACTATTTTTTATGGAAAATTGTTTCTCTACAGGAATTAAAACGATGATACTATTTTGCGTTCAGTGACAAAAAAAAAGAAATAGCTACACGTTTTTCACGATCTGATGGATAAACATGTACAATTTTACATGTTTTCATTAATTTATTATTTTCCTCTCTGCATTTCGATACACTTTTTTTTATCACTGTAATTTCGTGGAAATGCTACTAATATCACATAGAAAATTTGTTTAATTTCAAAACATACTCACATGTAGTATAATAATCTCATCAAATATGATATCGTCAAAGAGAAAAAAAAAATATATATTACCGCAGGAACATAATTCCGATTCTCGTAAACCCGAATCGATTAATAAATCCCCTCGTTCAACATCCGAATTGCGATGATGTATGTACATACATACCATATCGCTTATTCATTATACGCAGCATCACAAATAACATTCCTAATGCACGATATTTTCGAATACAGATGGATAATTTGATCGTATTGATTCAATAGTGGCGAAGGGGGGGGGGGGGTAGAATTTATATTTTTAACTTTCTAAAATGAAAAGTTAAATTTTCACCATGTATCTCCACGTTTTGAGGTTATGTATGCATGTCATCAAATTTTTGTTTCCACAATATCTCGAGAACGAGGGCACGGATTTTGATCAAATAGGACTCAATCGACGCCGCTTTTCTCAACTTAGAACTGATTAAATTTTGGCTTTGATCGGTTCAGTAATTGTTGAATTATTTAAAAAACAAAATTCTGAAAAAATCCAATAAAAATGACGATATTTTGAGAATGGGTCAACGTATTTGAATGAAATTCGGTACCACATGGTCTTTTGGATCGCTGATGACGAATTAGAAGTCAGTTTCGCAAAATTTTAAGTTTGCGAACTCGATATGCTGCTGCAAAAATAAAAACATTTGGATTCTGTCGAAAATTGATTCCTCGAACATTTTTTTTATCCCTGATCAAGAATCTGAGGTCAGATTTGCAAAATTCAAATTTACCGGAAGAAAATACTAAAAACATTCGAAATCTCATGAAAATTGGTACTCGAAGGAATTTTTTAACCACTGACCAAGAATCTGCGGTAAGATCTGCAGAATCCAAAACAGCTAGAAAATAAATAACCTGGCTCACAGTCAGGCCAAACCTGCTTGTTTTCTCCTATCCTCAATCTCCGTCAGACCGTTGTGGGTTGAATAAATTGTGAAGAATAGTAGAGACTAAACGGCAAAGCTACCCTTGCGAATACATATATATGTGTATATGTATACCGCAGCAATTGGGTAATGGCCGATTTAACACGGGCCATCAGATACCGATGGGACAAGGGGAGTCGAGGAGTTCAGACGGTCGAGACGACGGTTCAGCCAAACCAGTAGGAGAAAATAAGATGCCCCCGATGCTGGAGGGATGAAAGCTAAATTTCCTAGTATAAGGAAAAACCCTACCTGATTGCCGTGGGCTTGCGTTGCCTGGGGTTTCTTACTTCCTTCCTTCCTCCCATCCCTCCAGACCCCCGGCGAACCCCCACGACGATCGATCCTTCGCGAAAGCGTCGAGACGCGTCGTTTCCGCCATTGACTTATTACCCTTTGTTATATTTATATTTACTTATTCGACTAAACTAATCAGTGTCTTTCTCCACGGTTTATTCCGTGAAATTGACCACCAAGAATAGATATTTATGTGGCATGCGCCGAAAGTAACTGTTTATTCGGCAAGGTTATGTTGTGGAGTACTAAAAACATAACCTTGCCGAACAGTTACTTTCTGCGCACGCCCCATACAATATTTTTTACGGAAAAGGCATTAATAGTCACTTTGACGCCAGTCGAGTTCCGTACGAACTGCGTATAGGAGCTGCTGTAAAAGGTAGCAGAGAGGGGGTGACCTGCGGTATAAAGACTTTATTCCGCAACTTTGACATGCGCACTTCGAACTGCGCATCAAAGTTGCGGAATAAAGACTTTATACCGCAACTTTGAACTTAGCGGTACAAAGTGCCACTTGCCGGAAGGAAAACAGGCGTCAAAAAGTGACTTTTTAATGCCTGTGCCGTAAAAAATAACTTATACCTCGATTTCCGTTTTCAGTTTGAATAATAATTAGCTTCGTTAGACGGTGAATAGACGTGGAGAAACTGCGTCATAACCGCGGGGATTAAGCAAAAGCCTGCACTGAGTTGAGAGCTTTGAATTCATAGAGAATAATGAAAGAGACAAAAGGGTTTGAAAAAAATATTAATCCGCTTTTCATATAATGAGTACCGTTATCGCTGAGATTATACTTCAATTATTACTCTCTCATTCGATAATCTTCAGGCTCCTCTTCAATACGTTCACATAACATATTCCATCCAGCATCCAATATGATTACAAATCCTTTCCAGGTATAGCAGTAATAATTTTCACCTGGTGGAAGTCGATTCGAAGCTGCAGGCTCTGGTTCGGCGAATCCTGCGAATATTCGATCAGGAACGTTATCATATTGCAGAGGCTTTACGAACGTTGCTACTGAACCTATAATTCAAAAAATCGAAGTAACGATTTCGACGTACTCAAAGTGCGAATTCTATGTAATTACCTCGAGATATATACGATATTTTTTACGGCACATGCATTAAAAAGTCACTTTTTGACGCCTGTTTTCGTTCCGGCAAGTGGCACTTTATACCGCTAAGTTCAAAGTTGCGGTATAAAATCTTTATTCCGCAACTTTGATGCGCAGTTCGAAGTGCGCATGTCAAAGTTGCGGAATAAAGTCTTTATACCGCAGGTTACCCCCTCTCTACTACCTTTTACAGCAGCTGCTACGCAGTTCGTGCGGAACTCAACTGGCGTCAAAGTGACTATTAATGCCTTTTCCGTAAAAAATATTGTATGGGGCGCGCGCAGAAAGTAACTGTTCGGCAAGGTTATGTTTTTAGTACTCGCCGTTGCTTTACAAGGCTCGCCTTCGGCTCGCCAGGTAAAACCAACGGCTCGTACGAAAAAGATAACCTTGCCGAATAAACAGTTACTTTCTGCGCATGCCACATAAATATCTATTGTACGTTATTCGAATATCGGATGCATGTATTTGATCAGCATGAGAGCGGTAAAATCCTCCCGGGAAAATATCATGCTTTATTACGGTTCGAGTGATATCATTTATAGTGGATGCTGTTCCAGTCGGAGCAATATGTCCGGCTAGAACAATATTAACGAATATATGTATATTCGAATGTGAGTATATAGTATAACGTGTTCAGCAGGCGAAAATATTGCCTCAGAAATATTTCAACAATAGAATTTGCGTTTGGCTATTTTATACGTTATGTAAATCCATGCAAAATATCTGCCACCGACGGACGTTTGTTTAATCGTACCCCGTCTATACCAATATTCAACGTTATTTTAACCGGCTAGCACATCATTGTCTGACCAATTTTTTATTCGTTTTTTTTTTTATTTTTTTACTTTTATATACGACGTGGCATCAGGGATTGAACAGAATTTTATATGATTTGAATATTTCGATATTTATTACAGATTCATGAGCCAGCAGAGAATCATGAAGTCACTGGTAGAGTAAACCGAGGGAGCTGTTTAATAAAGTAGCATGTGCGCCGTGCAAACGTTGAAGTGGGTTCCTAAATCCGGATTAATTGTGTTCAAATATTAGCGGTGAATCCAGCGGGAACTAGAACGGCTAGAGAGAAGTCAGCGGACCTGAATCGATGCCGAGGATGCGGAAATACTTGCTTGCTTGCTTGCTTGCTTGCTTGCTTGCTTGCGAATGAAAATTTTTCAATTTTTTTTTCAATCATAAGACTCGAGAGTTACCGATGCGGTGAAGTTCGCTCTTAATTCGCCGACGATCGATACCGTGCAGCCCGTTCTTTTGGATCTGGGAATCTTCTCAAGAAAAAATAGTTCTCGGAATAGTGAATAACGGTACGGCGATTGATTTGTTCACGAGACGAAATCGAGACGATTTGCTAATCACCCCCCGCAGGTTTCCACAGCGCCGAGTTTTAGCCAATTGCTTACGTTCCCTTAGGAGATCCTCGATGCCACCCTGTCGGATTTTGCGACGGTTTCAAACTGCCAATTAGACCATTAGACTTGGGGTAATTTGATTCAACGAAAGAGAAAGAGAAGACTAGAGAGAGAAAAGGCTAGAAAAAGGGCGAAGGTTGGAGAGAGGAAAGGCTAGAAAAAGGTAAAGGCTAGAGAAAGAGGAAATTCGAAGACGATAAGGCAAGAATGAGGTAAATAATGAAAAGAGGCTTGAGGCTAGAGGGTCAAAGAAGGCTAGATAAAGAAAAGGCTAGAGGAAGAGGAGCGTAGAAAAATCTGAAAGGTATAGTGAAAGGTGAGGGCTAAAGGCTTGAAAAAGTAGACGCAGAAAGAGAAGGCTAGATAAAAAAAAATACTAGAGAAAGGTGAAGGCTAGGAAAAGAGAAGGCTAGAGAAAGAGGGACTGGATAAAAAAAAACATCTACAGACAGAGAAGGCTTGAAAAAAAGGAAGGCTAGGAAAAGGTGAAGGCTAGAAGAAGCGAAGGCTAGAGGGGAAAACCTTTAAACGTCAAAAATACGCCATTTTGCAAATTTGATTCGAGCAAAATTCCTTTTTTCGTTATTTTTGCGTATTTTTTAGGGTTCCAAGATTGTCTATCTCCTCAAATTACACGTTTCCGTGGAAACTGTTAAAGTCGACACTAGAGGCAGTCTAATACGTTAGAAGATCGTTCCGAATTTGCGACGTAACTATTCCGTAGCCGGTGGGGGTTAAACGCGGGTGAGATAACCTGAAGGATAAGGGCGACACGTAGACACGTTTCGCGTTCTGGCGTATACACTGTTTGCTGATGTCTGCAAACACGGTGAGCACGATTTGCCGATGCGAGCTTCCTAGTAGCTGTACCGGAGCTGGAGAGATCGAGAGTCGCCCGGGCAACGAAAACCACCCCGCAAAAACAAAGACAAGGAAACGCTAGGATCCCGGTTAATACGGTTTCTCCAGACCTCGGATTCACCCGGGAAAAAATACCGCTGCACGCAAACGACGATCGAAAAATGAGGAATTTGAGAATCTTTTTCAGTCGTTGGAATCATCCTAATCTTTTGAAATATTTTGTAATCACGGATTCTCAAAAATAGTAGATTTTAATGGTGAAATTCTAGTAGGTAACCCGACATCAATATTTCTTTGGATTATTTCGGTTGTGATAATCGTGGCCGGATGAGTGGCATGCACGAGGGATGATCCCCAACCGCTCATGGAACTGAACCATTCGTGAGAATTTCTCATGGATCAGCAATCAACCATCAACCCTGGATCATTAACGGTTCCGTTTCTCAACCAGCGGCCGGGTGAATCCTGTGTATACACCGTTTCACCGTACCTTCAAAGCTGAATGACGAGGCCGTTTGATGTCATACGATGTACCCTGCCTGCAGGCAGAGCTAGCACGATGTTTAACGCGGTGATTTCCATGAATTAATATCATTCACTACGACCATCATTCAATTACAGGCATCGCGCAGAACCTGTTCGAACATCCACGCAATTTATTGGCTGCTTTGAATATGGATGATCACCGCGTGGTGTACGTATACCTGCAGGCGCACAATGCACAATACGTATGTTACATACGTACGTATATCAAAGTATGTCGTGTTCAAATAATTTTCGAATCTGTGATTCCAGAAGAAGCCGAGGGGATATGTTATTATTTCTGTAATCAGCTTTCAAACTTCCAGAGTTGTGGATGAAAATTGAAAACCAAAAAACATAACGGAAGAAATCATGTCACCAAACTCATGGGCAAACTTCTACCTTCTGGGTGTTACTGTTATAATCATTATTAAAGAAAATGAATTCGACGAGTTCGATGCAAAATGAGAAGAATGTGTTATAGAAGTTTACGAAGATTGTCGAATAGTCGCCTTATTGTTTATAGATTTGCGGTTTTTCCTACAGACCATCCTGAAAGTACCGGAAATTTCGACTTCGAAGCCTGGAATGACATCTATCAGAAGGTTCCTTCTGATTTAGTAGTTCATTTTTTCTGAAATGGTATCTTTTTGCAATAGTTTCTCTAAGAGGATTGAATTATCATCATCCCTATTGTAAAGTTGTATTATAAAGAGCAATTTTGGTACCAATTAATGGTCTGCAGGACGAACCAATCCCAACGCGACGAAATGCGACGTGGATGAACATCGCGAAACTTGGGTGGATTTTGTAGAATAATTTTTTTCTTCTCTGTTTGAGTGATAAACGAGGGGCTTTTTTACTCTTATTTGGGTTACAGGAGACCCTAGACCGGTGTAGAATTTTTCAATTGAATAAAAATCCCCCCTCGGTGATAACTTTTTCGTCTGAACATGAATAAACATGGTTCCACAAATTTTGTTTCAATCGATGCAATTTTCCCGAACTTAGTACCAACTGAACGTTTGACTTGATTGATTGAGTAATTCTCAAGTTCCTCAAAGAACAGCAACAAATTTTTACCAAAATTCATCACAACCCAGAATCGATCACGACTTGAGGTCAGGTTTCCAAAATTCAAAAAAGCGGCTGTCGTAACTGAGTTCAGTTGTAGTATGGCGATTGATATGAACGATTCTGAAGACCTCAGGAAACTGCAGTAGGTACGAGTCACATAAATTTTTATCAATCTACTTTCGACCATTTTTCTTCTGCCTCCGGAACCGCGTGATGCGATTGTCTGCGGTTCCGCGATGACCCTCGGAGTCTAGTTTGTCTTCGGTTTATCAGGGGATGATGAGATCACTGGAAGTGGACTCGAGACACACTACAGACGATCCCTCAGATCGAACTCGTACAAGACTGTCGCCGAGTGGTGGAACTCCTCCAAACCCTCAACAGTCTAAGTACGTATGTTGTAGGCGAAATGTTATTGGCCGCCGTTGAGTGCCATTGAGAGTAGGGTTCGACAGGCTCCGGAACCATACGTGGGAGTAGGTGCGCGGCTGCGGAATACAAAGTGCAAAGTACATCGATACCAGCATCTCCGGTACACGCGGACATTTTCTGCACCGTATGAACCGATCGAGTATCGATCTTCAGCTACTCAGAACCGGAGATGAGGGGCTATTTTTGATGTACCGGGCGACTTTCAAAGACTTTCAAAGACTACCCACCCAACGCAGTGACGTCCATTGGATATACTATATGGATCCCTAAATGTCACAAAATGTGACAAAAGATGTTCGGATTAAATATCCAAGAGGACATTTTGAGACATCTTTCGGACCATTCAGGATATTCCAAGATACGTTCGGGGACTTTGCGAGGCTATCGTGAGGACTTGCTGTTTTTTATGATCTCCAACGATATTTGATCGATACCGTTTGAGTATTTTGAGGGATTCTTCGAAATCCAGAACGCGAAGCTAGGGGTGTGTTAGGAGAATAGGGAAACGGTTTTTTCAATACTTAGATTGGTGGGATACCTGTATCGAGCCATTTCCTCAGCGGCTGATGCTTCAACCCCGAAGTGCTCGGTGGCAGCGGAAGCGGACCGCTTGAACTTCCACAAAGACGGTCCGCGCACGGAGAGCTGGAGCCGTTCGATTGCAACTCACCCTCATTTCGCCACCCCCCGCGAACGAAAATGTAAAAGTTAAATTCCTACTTGGCTCAACTCAACCGACGCGGTACGGGCGAGGAATAAAAGTCTGGAGAAAGCGGAGCTAGAGCGAAGAGGGATTAAGAGGCGCCTCCTCTCCAGGCCGCAGGGAACGGTCGATTATACTTTCGCGCTGATAATATATCAGTCTGTAATAGTCCGGCGTTTCATGGTCGAGTTTCTCTCTCTCTTTCCTGGACCGATAAAGCTGGATGGTGGAAACTCGCGAACCGTCGGATCCGACCAGAAAAGGATAAAGGGGATGAGGATCAGGCACAAAAGATTCGTTGAGATAAATCGAAGGTTCATTTCGGAAAGGGAATTAGCTACCACTTTCAGAGATCGACGGAATCTCCTTGAGCAACGCCATCAGAAAGGACAGACGATCAGGACGATTAGACGCGCGATTTATTATCATTCGGCGATCGACGTTCCATCTTGGAGGACACATGGCGGGGAAAACTATTTAAAAACCGGAAAAAGCCGGGTTTCGGCTGATTAGGAACCAGTCTTCGAACTTCCCAGTTCAAAAGACCTTCGAGTATCAATTTTTATGAGATTTCGAGTGTTTTTAGTTTTTTTCCTTGCACGATATTGCATACGAAAAATTGAAATTTCGCAAAACTGACTTCGAATTCGTGATCTGCAGTGACTCAAAAAAAAACCTGTATACGCGATATTCATTCGCTAACTATTCGGGGGCTGAAATTGAATCTCCAATATCAAAAGCACCGAGGGCGTTACGACTTTCTGTATCAATATATATTCACCGATATATTAAGCTCCGGTATCGACGCCCGAAGCATCTCTTCTCCGGACTTTTGGCACGAGCTTGCGATCCGGGCGCATCCAATCGTCGCAGGTCGACACCGGTTTTAAAACACGTACACTTTATCCGCAGCTATCCGAACGCCCTCATAGGCCGAGCGCGAGCGTGCAGAAATGGATGGGCCAATTTTGCGTGACGGCATTCGCCTGAGGCCGCGAAACGAAAAAAGTTCGCGTGGCGTTAGCGGGCTGTATCAGACGGTAGGGACGGATGGGGTTCCGGGTTGATTTAGATGAGACGGAGGATGTATTAGGGACGGTTTTGCGAGGCTCTTACCCGCTCACTTCCTCCTACATTTATATTATACCAAGAAAGAGATTAAGTTCTCAGGTTTCACCATCTACCTGATGAAAACTGCCGAGGGAAAAACAACCCCTGCCCCCACCTCTCACTCCGCGTTCTGAGAATAACGGGATAATTCCTCTTCGAGATAAGGCGATTTCAAGCTTTGTTCACAACAGACTTTCCCCATGCACCACTGACTTTACTCTCTATTTACCACTATATTATACCCCCGTAAGTCGTAATACCGGAATTACGAAGCTTTGTACAAAATTTTAGGAACTCACTCATCCCTGATGCCTCGTATAATTAATTAACAGACATTGCACCTACTTCAGCCAGTATTTTCGAACTAATTGTGAGGTGCGAAGGACAGGGAAAATTGATTTTTGATTTTGATTTTGAGAGCTCAACGAAGGTTCTGAGTAAATTATAATTGATTGTACAGCTTTTTGAACGCTATTCCGTTCTTCAAAGAACACATAATTAACTCAACAGGATTGTGGGATCGTCTTTCAACTTCCTGTTTCTCTGTTTTCGGAGAAAAGCGAAATTTACTGGAATCACCCCGAAAATGAAGATAATATGAGTGTTCACTTGATCTCCACGTTTCTAGGTCATACATGTGATGTATGATCGAATTTTTGTTGGGACGATATCTCGAGAACCAGGGCGCGGATTTTGACAAAAATGGGGTCAATCGACGCGGCTTTCCTAAAATCAGAACTGAATAAATTTTCGCTTCCATCGGTTCAGTACTTTCCGAATTATTTGATTACCAGAGATTATAAAAAGTACAATAAAAGTGAGGATATCTTGAGAACGCATCAACGAATTCGAATGGAATTTGCTGATCATGAATCCAAAACCAGTTTTGCAAAATTTGAAATGGCGATTTCAAATTACTCGGGAAAAAAAATAGGTAGCCGAAGGTTTTTTGTTTCGCTGATGAAGAATCTGAAGTCAAATTTGCAAAATTCAGAATTCAAGGATAGCTGAAAATAAAATGAATAACGAGAGTTCAAAGGCTGCGGCTCATAACCCCAGGCAGCCCAAATCCGCTTTTTTTCTGAAAAAGAAAACGTTAGGGTTCGCATTCTATCAATAATTGATGATAATACAACGAAACCAAAAAGCGTCATTCATACTTTTGAATCCCTCCTGACTTTGATATTTAAATACACAGTGAAAAATGAAGAGTGCATTCAGAAATTGTCGCAACGGTGTCTATGATAAATTATAGCATAATGAGGGGTCGTTAATTTAATACCGAACATTAAATCGGGTCAGAAGGGGTCTCGAATGAACTGCTTTATAGGAGAGGGACTGAAAGATTAGGAAAGAGCTATACGGGCGCGATTAGAGTTGCGACAAAAAAAACAGAGAGAGAGAGAGAGAGGGAGGGAGAGAAATAGAACGAGGAAGTTTGCTCCCACCCCGCGCGTTACATTTTTATTCTCCTTATCATCACGCCAGCTTTTCTCTACGGTTGCTTCCGGGCAGGGAGGCATTGGTCAGACCGTCGGGTCCGAAACGAAGCGACGAAATCGGTCGTTTAACTTACGACACGTAAACCCGTTGATAACGGAAGTGGTTACTATAGCCAACCTGGTCATCGCCACCCCAGGACCCCGGAATCCCTTACCGCCCGGGCAAAGCCTTCCCCAGCCACCCCCGAGTGGAACCTTGTAAAACGCTACCGGACCCCTCTCGCTCTTCCTATCCCGGCCCATAAACTTCTCACCGTTCGATGCCACTTCCTAACACGCCACGGCCATTACCCGTTCCGTTTCGTTTTTTTTTTTTTTTTTTTTTTTCCTTTCAACTCCTTTGCTGACCGCGAACCACGGAATTCATTGATATTTTCATCCGCAACAAAGCGGTCAGAGGGAATTAGAACTCGTTCAGTATCAATTATACAGTGGAACCGCAGCTATCACACGGTACAGAAAATTGAATCCATCGTGGGCGCCATTTTTTGGCGAAATCAAAGAGAGGAGGAAGAAAAAGAATGCTACAAGTCAATTTGAAGAATATATACTTGAAGAAAGGACGGGAAATGTTACAATTTGTATTCCACAATGAAGTTCGTCACGTGACAACATAACGGTCACCTATTGATGTTATTTGGCTGTAATGTTGGAACTATTTGGAGGTTAGGGTGACGCTCAGTTTATCAAACTAGTCACGTCGCGAATTCATTCGATGATAAATCCAAAACTACGAAAATAACTTCATCTTGCGATTCATTCAATCGAATGATATTCCCCATTGCCGAAATGCTGATCAACAATCATGGATTTCGTATTTCTTCTATTCAAATATTCCCGCGTCTCCGCCATTTTGTGACGAACTTTGCAGAACCAATAAAAAATAGGACTCTAGTAATTCATATTTGTCATAAAATCCACGTTCACTTACAGGGTGAATTCCTGACGATTCGTTGATCTGAAGTTGGCTAGAATAAAAAAAATGAGCATTCAGAGACTTCAATCGGTTCAGAAATGTCTGAAAGCTTGTTTCACGATTCTAGCCAACTTCAGATCAACGAGTCGTCACGAATTCACCCTGTATAACGTATTACAGCAGTACCCCCACTCCTAGACTCACGATCAGCTGTGCGAAACCCCGCCTCCTCGACACGACAGTTTGGGAGGTAACACGCTCGACGAGAGTAGAGTGAGGCTCCACACTGTAATCAGAGTGTTACAATTCTGAGTATTCTCGGTTATTAATCGTTGCTAATAAACTCCAGACTTTTGGTCGGTCCCTAAAATCCAGCCACGTTGCTACCAGGGGTCGGTATCAAACGTGCTTTGACAAAATTAATGGAGCGAGGAAATTATAGGGTCGTTTTTGCCTGCCAACGTCACGCTAACCGTTTCTTCATTTTTTTTTTTTATTAGTTCCACTTGGATTTACGAAAACACTGGTTTCAGACTCCTTCCCCCTCTCCAATCCCCCCCAAAAAAGAGATTTGCTATCACTGAGCAAAGACTTTTGATACATCAACAGTCTAGCTAACTTTTTCGGCGTTAATTACTCCCCCTTTTTTTTTGTTTCATTTCATAAAACTATATTACATTTGTCATAAAAAAAAAAAACTCCGGCGTTTAGGGTGACCCAGTCTCTAAATGCCGAGAGAGTTGGACCGTGAGTCTGGGATGGGGGGGTGGGCCGAGAGTTCTCACGAGACACCTCTACCTGGGGACTGTGCAGAGAATGGGAAAGTGGGGGAGGCAGTAAATGAGCGTAATTATGAGACAAGTTTTAACTACCCCCACCTGGATAATGCGCCATTCTTCATTGTCTCTGTTTTAAATAAGCTTCCACGAGTGGTTGCAGTCGCCTGCTCGGAACTATATCTTGCTCGTTGCGCTGTTCGCAGACACCTCGAAACAAACTACTATACGAAACCTGACGTCTGTCTTCGTGGAATATTCTTCTTATTCCACTAACAATTTCTTATCACTTCTTGTAAATGTCAGTAATAAAATTTAATTTTTTTTTTATTCAGCTACCTGCCAACTTTTGTTTATTATACTAATGAATTAATGCAGAGTCGTTTAATTTCTTGTTGTACTTTTTTTTTCTCTTTTTTATCCACCCTTCTGGCTTTATGTACTATCAGAATTTCCCTCACCACCCGAGTTGGCGTTCGCCCTTTTTTTTCCTACAACCCTCTTGAACTTCCGCCTACTGGCAGATTGCTCATAATAATTTCTCCAATTTCTTACAGCGGAGTTTTGGGGGGGTGCCGGTGTCTCTGAGTTTCAACCACGCGTAGCCCAACCCTCTGAGACAGCAATTTATCCTGAAAGCTTTGTTTATTGCAAATTTTCCACAAAATACACAAAAATTTGGAGGGGTTAAAGTTTCCTTCAACCGGACATAACGCCTCATCCCTTATATTTCCTCTTGCTCTTTTCTTTGCTTCTCATTTTAACCGTCAGACGAGCGAAGAGGGCAATGGTTCAACCTATCAAGGGGAAGGTACCAAGCACAATGCGATAAGGTGCCAGTGACGGAGGCAATGGAGTGCACTCGAGGCGCTCTCTTGTGTCGGGTGGTCGTTTGCCACCAGCTACATTACGGACATCAATGTGCAAAGTGGTTCGAGTGTACTCCTGGGTCCACGTCGTTTGATATCTCAATGTTTCAAAGGTGCATGTAACAATAGTTCACAGGCAACACAGTCACTCAAACTCTGTCAGAAGACGGAATTACTCGTGGTCACAATTTTAAATATTGCAAAAAAAGAAATAATAATAATAATATAACAACATACTAGAAACACAAGACTGGGGAACTGTATCGTTTTTTTTTTTCTCATTTCTCTACAGAATGCACAAATTATGACGCCCTGATTGATCTCACCAATATTTTCGTTGATTTTAGGGAAGAGACAATTTTGATTGTTATTTTTTTTTTTTTTTTTTTCATCTCAAATGAATGCCCTAATTTTTATGAATACACATGAATTTTTTAAAGAATTTTGTCACTTTGAGATTTCTGAAAAAAAATCTGAATTTTGGATATGATTTTGTGAAAACGATGTGGATTACAATTCCGAAGTTTCCGGAGCGTGGAGCAAATAGTTTCGTAAATACAGCCTTTACAAATTTTCGAAAACGGAAATTTCAAAATAGTCACAAAATTCATAAAAAATGCATTTGTGTTCAGAAGTATTAGGGCATTTATTTGAGATGAAAAAAATAACGTCACCAGAGAATTTGTTAAATAATGTTTTGTTTAAACAATTCATTGATAACTTTCAGGCATTATTATTATTCAAAATGAATACTCTTATCATCTATATCATGGTTGATTTTTTTCCGATTTTTATCTTATCATTAAGTACTCAATTTGCCGACGAGAATCATTTTTGGTTGAGATTGTCCCTAATCTGGTTGAAGTTCGTTACATCGAGTG
Source organism: Euura saliciscinereae (assembly GCA_018420115.1). Lineage (NCBI taxonomy): Eukaryota > Metazoa > Arthropoda > Insecta > Hymenoptera > Tenthredinidae > Euura > Euura saliciscinereae. Next base: position 21,405 of record JAFFZH010014753.1, read on the forward strand.
AAATAAGTTTTTTGAGAATTTCTCTTACCGCACAAGCATTCTTCGGTGCGGAAAATCGCCACGTTCGGCCTTCTCCGGCTCTCGTCGGCCGCGTTCGGCGCTTTTCGGTCGCGTTCGGCGTTCTTCGCCGCTTTTTGGCCACGTTCGACGTTCTCCGGCGTATTTTGGACCGAACACGAAAGCAATAAGCAGGGAGAGAAGCTCTAATCGCGCGATTTGATGTATACAACTGCGTGCATATCGTGTCTTTTCGGAAATTCAGCTCAAGGAATTCTATCCCATTGGAGAGACGAAATAATATAGTATGATGGAACTATAGTTCTGTTCTCCTCGCAGATTTAGAAACACACAAACCAAGAAAAAAGGGAGAAAAACTTCGTCCAACAAACTTTATCAGGGTTAAGTTAGCCGCGAGTAAATATATTGAAACTTTCAATATTTCGTTGACGATATTATAGCTCGGTATCCGGGTCCTCTGGGCCGGAAATGCCAAAAATTCATCCACCGACACAAACAGACTTGGGAAAAACGAGGACACGATGTAGCCGACGAAAAACCTGGTCTATTATTTAGGAGTAGAGACAGCTCGATGTACGCAAAAAAAAAAGGGAAGATAGTTTGAAACAGTCGGTATGGACGGCAATGCGTGATTCTCTCTGTGTTTTTTTCGTTTTTTATCCCTCTAACAATATATTTTTTTTTTTCTTCTGACTGTGTCATTTTCTTTCTTCTTATTTTATATTTTTTTCAAACATGCGAATGATACGTCGTTCCCAGGACTACGCGATGAAACATTTCGCGGAAATTGAACTGACAGAAGATTGGTTGCGGTTTTTTTTTAACGGAAGGATGAGTTAAATTATACCTGTGTCAAAAAAGAAAAGATATTCGTCATTGTGGGGCATTTTTATTTTTCTATTCTCTCCGAACGGAGTTTTCTCGCTCACTTTTATCGTCAACCCTTAAATTATGACTCGACCAATAAGCTGCCGATTTCTTCTTATTATTATTATTATTATTAACAAGCAGAGAGAGAGAAAAATATAAAAAGAAAAACCGCGAGTTCGAAATAATATAATTTTCAAATCTCCTGACTCAGGTCGACGGTCACGTTTCAATTTAAACGTTCAAGTTTTCAGTCTTGCTCTCCACTCTCCGGTGGTAGTTTCATTTGACGTTTCATTGGAAGCCGTAAAATTTACAACGTCGCAAGCGTTATTCTCATGGAAAAACAACCTTAACATAGACGACCTCAAATCGATTTAATATTACAGTAATAAATTTCAGTCTCGACTTTCATTGTCATTTGATAATCCCCCAAACCGCTGCAACTGCACAAGTGCAAGTGCTGCACAATTTTTCATCCTATCGGATTCTGCATTTTACACACAAGCGAGCCAAATGCAGCGGACGAATCCGAGTCTCGACTTCAACAACCCTTTGTGCAGATACAGTAGATTAGCAGAACGAGACTAATTTTACGAACGGTCATCTATATCTATCTACTATAACATCTATAAAAGAACAAGTGGCATCAATTACGCCCAGCCCAAACCCCTTGACCTAGAAGCTTGAAATTTGGGCAACACGTTCCCTTCCCTTCGTAAACACCCACTAAGAAGCGATTTTTCCAAATTCGACCCACAAGGAGAATATAAGGGGTAAAACATGTTTTCGCGGATTTATGGATATCTCCTCGGCCCGATGAGATATTGACTTCGTTTTGGCTTCAAATTATTGCTCATTCAAATACCTAGAAAGTAGTTTGAGCGTTTTTGGAAATTCGACTCCTAAGGGAATGAAAAGGTGTGAAACCAATTTTTGACCCGGGTGGGCGCAAGAAGCGCGCAAGGGCGGAGCCCCTAGTCTACTACTAAACAAAATGTGACTATTTGTGACCAAGGGGGTGGGGGGAGGTACTGCCAGATGTGACATCCACTTAAAAACCCCTCTTTACAGTTTTAATAAAAAAAAAGCTGCTTCAATTTTTTTTCGTAACATTTTGTCACAATTGTTTTGTTGTATTTTTCATTCTAAATATGTAGGGGTTCGAAGATTGTGACTAACTGTGACATGGGCGACATGGGGAGGTGGGGGGTCAAAAAATTTGCAAAAAAACCGTGGCCGTCATTTATGGATGCCCCCTTATCGGCTCCAAGGTACCCATAATATAATCAGAATCACTGAGACACGTGGAAGTTATACGTGCGATTATATCTTTGGTGACGTCATTACTCTGTATTTTTCAAGCTACAATTTTTGTTCGATTTTGAAAACCAAAAACTACGAATAGAATCTTCTTCTTTATAAAAATAAGGGTATGGACTGATATTCGAATTATCTAACTTGACCATACGCAAGGTCACACAAGTTCAATTAGAATAAAGGATTAAATAATTGGAAGTTTTGAGTTCTTCAGTTTTTTTATTTGTTATTTTTTTTTTTTACAAGCACCATTCGCCGAGAGCGTACGTCCCGCAGCCGGTCGCTGACAAGTATAATGGGCGTGATTTTTATTCCGGCAATAAATTTCGAGCACGCGAATTTAACTGCAAATTGCTACGACGACTGCTCTGTCTGGTATGACTAGCCGAGGGGTGAAGTTGCGGTACTAGTCTATATATATATGTGTGTGTGTGTGTGTGTGTGTGTGTGTGTGTGTGTGTGTATACCTATATACACCGAACTGGAAACCGGCGTGTACAGTTTATAAATGAGAAGTGGATTTTATACTCGGCTACCGTTAACCGTCACAGCTTTCACCCTCAATCTGGTCAAAATCATCACAAGCTGGTCAACGGCTGACCATTCAATCAGGAAACGTGTCAGCACAGGCAAATGGCCTGCTTTTAAAAAAACGTACGAAAAGAAAACGTAATTCAAGCAAACGATATTCTGAATTAAACGATTTGAAATTTATTCTGAAGAAAAGAAATCGGATTTAGGCTGATGAATTAATTCACAGATTGAATAAACGTTCGATAGTCTCTGATATGAAAATAGTGTATCGATTTCAAAATTGATCAGTGATGACTTCAATTTCCAAGATTGATATCAAAAGCCTTTTTTTTGTTGTTGAATGATGGTCAAGTTCAGTTTTCCTTTATTCTTCACAAATTTATTCTATTTTCAAGTTAAATAAGTTATTTTTTAGTTTTTACCGGACCTGCAAATATCCTCTGAATGAAGATCAAGAGCCACTTTCGTGATGAAAATGGAACTAAAAGTGAAAAGTATGGAGTCAATAACGTAAAAAATTTCAGTAAAGGTAGATTGAATTCGAATTAAATTTGAAGCAGAGTAGAAAACATAAAAAATGAACCGGATAGTAAAATAAGAAAAGAGAAGCTTCACTGAGGAGACGGGACAAATTAAATTGTGCTTGCAGCAGGAACGGCTGGAAAAGCGAACGCGGTTTGTTGGTCGAAGAATTTAAAATGCATGACACGGACGGTTGGACTGGATTCATATTATACTCCCACCAGTATGATCAACCTTTTGCATTCCCGGCGATAAAGAGAGAGAGCGAGAGATAGAGTCCCCCGCACTTCTTGAATAAGTCAGACACTCGTGAATAAGTGGTTTGCTCACGAGTACACGCGAAGTGCCAGAAGCAAAATTTATTTACCGAAGAGACTCGTATATATTGTGATAACATTTTCACCTGGGGCTGAGGCAGGAGATGTATCAAAGAATTAAAAAATGGTACAAGAAAAAAAAAATTTACTGTGTCGCAGAAATTTATTCATCGCATGCTCAAATTTCTTACCCACTGATCACGAGCCGCGTCGTTACATAGGAGCAAAAGTGGCTTACCTGAAACAGAAAAGATCACAAATTTATTCAGATTTGTTTGTGAAGAAAGGATGTTTTTTCCTCCAATTAGTGTCTTCGACTTTAGGCTGTATATTCCAGAAGCCGAAAAAGAAGTTAAGATCCATCAAATCACGCAACGTCTCACTTCATTGGGTCGAAAATTCACTATCCGACTTTATCAGAACAGATTCGAAATCGAATTTCATAGAATTCGGACTTGACGCTACGTTAGAATATCTGCACCCCGATCCTACATCGTACTTGTAGGACCCTCTGCTGTCGCGCAATATCGTCGAGGAGTGGATATTTCAAAATTTCGGTACGAAAAAATAGTTACTCGCGACCCATGTGAGTGAATATCTGCCCCCCGATCCTTCATCGTACTTGTAGCCCTCACGGAAAAAAACCCTCAAGTTTGGGGGTATACCCTCAACATTGGGGATAAACCCTCAATAGTTCGGGGTTTACCTTCAATATTCCAGGGTTCACCCTCAACCTTGAGGGTAACCTCTAAATTTGAGGGTTACACCCAACTGTAGTCGAGGGTTTACCCCCAACTTTGACG
>JAFFZH010014753.1:36695-53274 GCA_018420115.1 Euura saliciscinereae
GGGCCCTAGCAGGGCCCTAGACAGTTTTCCTCATTTGAAAGTCAATTACTACCATGGGGAGGCTCGCGAGGCTCGCAAATAACCTGTAGAAAATCATCTACATCTGTGTTTCGTTACGATATAACTAGTGCTGCTGCCATGTCTGGCTGACGTGACGTTAATTAAGGATATATCTGACGAACTGGAAGTAGGCTAACTACTCGCACACCGAACGCGTAGGTATATCCCTTATATTTAGTTCAAATTTCATTACTCCTCGTTCATTATCGAGATAGCACACGGTCCCACCACCCATTTACAAGAGAGTGAAAAGCAGCTCTTTCGTTTCGCTATGAATACGGAGTAGGTATATTGAAATAATTAACAAAACCGATACGCACGAAAATGTTTTCGAGAAAGTTTTACCTTACGTAAGGGAAAGTACGAGATTCGAGAAGAATAAGAGAAAAAGTGAAAGAACCAGACGGTAAATTTCTCTTGTCTAAAAATCTGTTGCCGAGAATAAGAGAGAGAGAGAAAACAGTGAACGCCTTTCTGCACGGAAAAGTTACTTCGTGATTTCAGGCTGGATTTAGCATGGAATATTCATCTTAGCCGCGGTTTTACCCACGGGAATCCCTTAGGTTGGGAAGAAACTGGATTATGGACGCCTCAGCGTACATCGCGACAGGGTATGAGAGAAGATTTTGAAACTTAAGAATTATCGCGAACGAAAAAACGGAACAGGCGTTCGGTAACCCATCAGTTATCGATGACACTTTATACGTCATCAACTTCTATGACTTTCGAGCCCGTATCTCGTATCAATGACACGTGAAAAATTGTCATTATCTTTTTTGTAGGAAATTTTAAGATCTGCACAATAGGTTCCAATCATTCTTCGTCTGCGAGGTACCGGAAGTGAGTTATTCACAAAAGAAATAAATACCATTTATTCGAGCAATTTAATTGAACAAATGCCGTCAGTCATAAGCCTGTATCTTTCAAACGGTCGAAGATACGCAAAAGACTGTCGTCATGTTTTTTGTCGGAAATTCAAAGAGCTTCACAATATGTTCTCATCATTTTCCGTCTAGGAGGTACCGGAAGTGCGTTATTCTCAAAAAAGTATTTATTTGAGGGGTTGAGCGAATGCCATAAGTTATAAGCCTGTATCTTCTAAGCCGTCAGTCCGATATGCGAAACTGTAATCAACTATTTTGTGGGAAATTCAAATATCTTAAAAATTGTTATCAATAATTTTTTCTGTAGGAGCAACCGGAAGTGATATATCGGCAAAAAAAAAGAGTGAAAATCGACCAGGCGGTTGAACGTATGTTTCTGTATTCAATTCTGGTCGTCTGGATTAGCGGATTGAATTGAGCCTGACCCAGCGGTTAATTTACGCTAAAATTTTGTCAGCAACAATGCTACTGATTGCAATGTTTTAAATGAGTATATCAAGCGGAGGTATGACGAGTGCAGAAGCTGCAACTGGCGTGCAGTGTTTAATATTCAAATAGAGTTGAACTCACTTTATTTCAATTATTCATTGTTCTAGATCGATTGTTCTTTTTCTGTTGCCTTTATTTAATTATTATCCGAATCTATGCGTCATTCAAAACGAATCCGTAATTTATATACCGCGCTGTGAACGCGGTTGCTGGAATTCGGAGAATTTCAAATTGCAGTTTCGTCATCCGAGACAGGAATTTGAATAATTAGCAGGATCCAATGGACGGCGGTTTAGGTTCCAGAGTCTGACCCACGGTATAATAAACTATATCACATCAATTGATTGGTCGAAATTCCTTTGGCCAGCGAAATTCGGCGTAAAATATATTCTCGTTTTCTTGAAACAGGCCCAAAGCGAGTTTCAAATCCCCCGACAAACAAGGGTCGAATTTAGGATCAGACTTGGCTGCGGGTGCGTATAGGTTTGGGATTAGGTTCCGTTCATCGTTTGATGGTACAGATAAATACGTACATATCAATCATAAGTGGCAAGTTGCGTGTAATGCTATCGAACCTCAGCATCTCACGTCCTCAACTTGAGCTTCGGAGTTGAATAAACCACCCCCGTATGTCTAGGCGGGTAAATCCCCTGGCATATTAAACTAAGTGCTTATGGAGTGAAGACTGAAGACGAAGGATACCTCGTCTCGCTTGAATAATCAAAACCGCAGACTATTTAGCGCCCTTGTCTAATCGAACCTACGAAGGCTGAATGGCATCAAAGGCCAATTGAATCAACGCTGGGCTCCTGGAAGAATTGTACCAAAATAGTATATATATGCGAGTAAAATTAGCAAAAATAGACAAATCAATCAGTAAAGATCTGTAAAGTGGTAGAGACCTTCATCTTAGCCTACTATTGAACAGACTACATCCGCCATCTTGAATCGAAGGTGCTCGAATTCAGTTTTTTCATCATATCTCGACAACTATTGATCCCATCGTCGCGGAGGTTATTATGAAAAATGAAGCTCACTAAATTCTCTACAACAAAGATCTAATACATTTTTCTCATACCATCGATAGTTTGTCTCTAATACGTCAGTGAATGCAGACATAATTCTAGCAACGTGCCTTGGACGAGAAATACAAATATCGACACTTTCAGGCCTGTATTACACATAAACGATCGAAGATATGAAAAAAATGTATGATACCTTTATTGTAGATAATTTAGTAAGCTTCATTTTTTATCATAACCTCCGTAACGATAAGATCAATAGTTGTCGAGATATGATGAAAAAACTGAATTCGAGCACCTCTGACGATCTTCACTCCGAAAATGACCAGGGAAGAAAAGTCCTGGAGTGAAAAATAGATAATTTACGACATGCGCATGCGCCAATCCTGATTTTTTCTTCCTACACAGGAATCGGAAGTCAAACTTTCCGAGCAATTCTCACAGAATAATATATTATTGTGTGTTTTAGAAGAGTCGTCGGGACCACTTTAATCGAGATTCTATTCCGAATATCGAAACCGAGGGTTGGGGTTGGCGCATTTAGAACGGAAGTCACGTGGAAGACTAGTAGCGTATTTGAACGAAGCCATCCGCTTGGCGACTCTCCCTAGGCTGGTTGACTATACCCAAGGCGGAGGTAAACCCCTGAAACAACTCCAACCCCTAGCTTCTTACCAAGGTGGGCTTCATTACTGGTACCAAGCTATGCGGTAGCACGTACCAAGTATATTCTTGAAAATTACCTCATTGGGGGTGGAAATCCGTGAATTAGCCAGCCTCAAGCGCCTCTAGGGATGATTCTTTGAGATTCTTATCATCTATTCAATAAAATCCAGACTAACGAAACTATGTATTCAGTGAAAATCTTTTCTCTGTTTTCAGAGAAAAAAGGAAGTTTCTGTGATCACTCCTGAAATGGAAAGTTGAGTTTTCACTGGATCTTCACGTTTTGAGGGATTCGAATGAAATTTGGTACCACAAGGTTTTTTGGGTGACTGATCACGAGTCTGAGGTCAAATTTGTGAAATTTGAAATGGCGAATCTAATTTGCTGTGGAAAAATTACCAAAAACACTCGACATCGTAAAAATTAGTACTCGAAGTTTTTTGGCTGTTCAGAGGCTGATTCATAGTCAGCCGAAACCCGCTTGTTTCTTCTATTCTCTCCTCTCTATCTCTTCGTCATCAATTTCTGACAGCCACTATTTTCGATATCAACTGAAGAGCCTGAAGCTATTTGAAGCAATAAGTTAATCGAAGAAGCTGCTGTGGCCGCAGTACCGCGGGGCAAAGATTATCCGAGGTAATTGCCGCAGCATGATAGTTAACTGGGTCACCAAAGGGCTCAAGAATCGTCTGAGTCTGTGCTATAACGGATAAATTCGGAGATATTCTCAAAGTTCATTCTCTCCATTGTTAAGAATCTCAACTTATTGTTGGATCACGCGCTGTACTGGTCCCCTTAACCAGGTCGTATTACATTCTCGTTAATTAATTGAAATTAACGTTAATCATTCATCATATCACGTGTGCGGTACAGAGTAGGTATCAACAGTGTTTAATCCCAGGGGAGAAAATGGCTGTGATAAAAGCTCGAGCTTAATCAACCACGAGAATAGTAGATAAACTTTTTCATGTCATAGTTGTTAGATTCGTTCCAAGGGTTTGAGCTTGTATCCTTGAACCGTAAGGAGACCCTGCGGAGACGTAAGGGAGTTAAAAAGGTTCCGAAGCCTCGAGGGGTGTCTTAAAGTCCCGATCCGAGACGTGACGGGAATTATTCATTTTTCATTAAGGCGAATTAGGGTTGAGCAAAACCGCCAGCAATTATCGAATTCAAATTTCAGCCCCTCAAGTATTCCGGATCTAGTTTTTTTTTTTTTTTTTACTGTTCAAACAGTTCAGGCCTCTTCTTCCGACTGGCGTCTGTCAAAGCAACGAAAAGACGCAATTATATTGCTGTAGTACCTGCGAGACTGTCCCACTTTTTATCTTCCCTCGTCGTTACGTGTAGGCCTCGCGCAAACACGGGATACGGTTCAAAAGCTGCAGCGCCATTACAGACGGAAAATATAATTTGCCCCATTTTACCTTTTCTCCTTATATTTCGCTTTTGTTTATTCTTTTTTTTTCACCCATCAATGCGAACAGCCAACCATCCGCGGTAAACGTGTAACATTTTTATTTTTTGTATTTCTTTTATCGTCATCATTCTGTCTTCCGTTAACCGTTTGGCTCTACGTTCATCCCCCAATTTTACTCGTTTTCATATTTTTCGTTTGATGCCTCGACTGCGCCGGGCTCAATTGACTTCCCTTTGATATGTGTAATTCATAATTCATTACGTATCTGACACGTGGATCCGTACGGCTGCGTCTCTAGTCGAAAATTCATAATTAAAAATTCAACCTCGATGATCACCGTGGGAGGCAAAAGAAGAGTATCCAGATAATCTACAAGACTATCACAGAGCAAACAAAAATTAGAATTGCGGTTCAAAAAAAAAAAAATTGGCCGGCTCAAGAGGTATGAAAAGTGGCATTTTGCGACCGGGTGTGAGAAAAAAAAATTTATACAGGTTGTTCGGTGACATTAAAAAGAAGATGGAAGTCTTACGTTGAAATACTCGTATTCTTCATCACGATTCCTACCCTTTTTTCGATTATACACCCGGGTGGAGGTGAGATCACTCAAAATACTGAAGTTTGAGGAAAAAAAAATAATTCCTTTGTCATTTTCGTAACGCCTTTTACCCCCTGTGTCTGTCACTAATTATTAGGATCTGGAAATGTAGAGTATGTACTACACAAAAAAAAAAAAAAAAAAATTGAAGAGGATGAGATCCGATGAATAATGCACGTTTAAAAAAAAATCGATTTTTAGGTAAATTGAATTTTTTTTCTCTCTTGTCGAGTCATAGTTCACAAATGATTAAAAAAAAAAAGTCACCGCCTCAAATTCAAGACACAATATTCTATTTCTCTTTAGCAAAAAAAAAAGAAAAAAAAGAAAAAAAAATTAGACATCCGCTGCAGTTTTGTTATTTCTCTCCACACACGTATAAATTATATATGAGTAAGAATTTTTTCATTCGTTTTAGTCAGGCTGTACCCAAAATTTAATACCAAACTTGCTTTTTGTTGGAGGTGCTTTAGCCCCCCCCCTACTTCGGGTAAAAATCAAGAGAAAAAAAAACCGTTCCCTGCCACGGCACTATTTACACAGCATTTCCCTCGAAATGAAATCTTAGGGGTGTGTTCTTACCCTCGGTTCGCTCCTTGTTTTTTTTTCCACCCCTTCTCTTTTTTTTTTTTTATTCGATTTTTCTCCCTCTTCTTTTCACCCTACAAATTCAGCACTCTCTTCGGTCTCGGCTTGGGCTACGGGGTAGGTAACGCTGTAATGTTCACTCGTCGACGACACGGGATGACCGACGCTTTTTCACTTTTTTTTTTTTACTGTTATACACGCCGAGTCGACTGTGCCGGACGAGAAAAAGGAAAGGTAAAAAGCTGAGTAGGGGGCCGGAATCTGAGGTTGTCGCGCACCCTTTGCGATACGAGATATATATTGGCGGATTCAATAACGTCACAACTCAAAAATTGTCATTTTTCGCAGTAGAAGCAAATAACTAAAAGTAAAAACTTTCATTCAGTTTCACTAAGGACCCTTACATGCCAGGAACCAACAGTACTTTTGAGTTTGTGTCACTTTTGTTGATTTATGAGCGATAATTTTTCGAGTTATGCCATTTTTTTTTACTTGTGTCTCTGTTGCTGAATGATTTGTTGCAAAACCAGTGCAATGTGATAACTACACTTCTGCTCTGTAACGGCTAATTTTTTAACTACACAAATGACACCTTGCAATCTTATAAAGTCGACCTTTGTGAACCCAAATATGGTCCTAACTCAAGAATGACAATTTTTCAGTTGTGACGTTATTGAATCCGACGTGCGTTTTATTTTAATTCACCGTATACCTTATCTGATATCCCATGCGTGGAGCTGGTACAGGGGCGTGCATAAAAAGAACTGCAAGTAATTTCTCGATATCTCTCATATTTCAAAAGCTCATCTCGAAGCTTCGTACTCGTACAGAGAAAATTGAAATCTCGTCAATTGGACGAAGAGATGAAATTCTACATTCCATTCCACTGGTAATTCAGAAATTCGAGAAAATCTATGACGTATAGTCAAGATCGGATGAAATTAATTATTCAGAGACGACTGCGATATGATTCTTTACATGAAACGAAGAAAAAATGAATCTTAGAAGAAATTAAGTTGAACTACATGTTTCAGAAACATTTGAAATGTTCTCATTCAGAATATATCGGATTAAACGAAACAATTAATTAATTATTCCCATACTGAGGAGAGCTTATCAATTCGAGAATCTCTACTAAACTCAGAGATACAAAAAAAAATGATAGAAATAGTAATTTTTCATCTAGTAAAAGACACGAACGATACGAGACTCTATCACCACATTGAAAATGTATGAAATTAGAGATAAACCAAACTAAACTAAACTTAAAACATAAAACGAACAATCTTGAGCTAATTTCTCAGATATAATTGGTTAATTGACAACCTCAAAAGTGTCAATTTTTATTTATTCTTTTCAGTTAAATGTATGATGAGAATGAACTCGGATTGACGATAATATATATATATATATACATATTTTTTTTCAACCCATTCATCATCATTCCGATAGCCAGGAGGGTATATCTGTAAAACGCAGAGGTAAGTCGCGGCGCCCCCTTTGCACAAAGCCGTCAGTAAATCATTTGAGACTCCCGCGCCCGCCTACGCGGAATATAAACTAACCCATAACCGCTCTCGCCCATCCCGGAAAATGTATCGGTATGAGGGGTGAATTGTATGTGTACTCACATCTCACATGTTCAGGGGGTTTGGCCGCGCGTTTCAGCTTATATTACACGGCGTTAACGCCAAGGGGTATTTCTCGGCCATGGAAGGGAGGCTGGGGGGTAACGAAACGGCAAACGGGAAACGGGAAACGGGAAACGGGCCGGATTTCTCTCCCTCGGGAGTGATCGGGAATTATCATTCAATAACGTTAAGGGTTCGAGGAACGTAAGGGAGTTCCTCTATCAGCGTACCTATACACCCAGGGCGTTTCTCTCTAACAGCTAGATTCGGAGCTCTGAATCGAGATACAGGATCTAATCACTGAGGTCTAAAACCCGGCCTGTTATGGACCCGAAATCACTTGCTAAATCAGATTATTGTACCGGACAAGAAATTTGAGTACCCTGCGCGTGTTCAGTTTGTCACAATCACCGTTTTTTTCTTTTTTTTTTTTCTTTAGGGGATGGAATATGGTGGAAAATTTTTTACGTATGGATTTTGACCTCGTATTATATAATAATCATTTTTAACTACATTAATTTTACAATTGTGTCAATTTAATCAGTCGAGAGAATTTTTATTTTTCAGACTCAACCCTTTCGAGTAGAAATCTGAAAATATTCACGAAAAATCGCCTCATATAAAATTTTTATTCTATTTTTTTGTTTTTTTTTTAACTCTACGTGATTGAAAATTTTCGAATAGTATATTGTCTTATTTTAGAAATAATAAAAGCATTATGGCCCGTTTTTTCGTTCCATTGATATTGAAGTATAAAAAATATTCCAGTGTTTTTAAAGAAACTTATAAATCCTGAAAAAAAAAAGTATAAATTTAATTCCATATAGGAATTCAACTATAAAATTTTTGTTTGCAATATTTTTTTTCTACTTAATCCTCCGTAGAGTAAAAAAATGCCCCAAGATAGAGAAACAATCTTTTTCCATTTCAGTTGGATGGAGCTTTACGATACGATTTTTTTTCTTTTTTTTTTTTTTTAATGCCAGATTTCTTATATTTCTTCTTTTTTTTTTCATCTTGTCCCGCGATATATGACTACGATCCGTTTATTCTAGATGAATTTAAATTTTGAAACGTTTTTCCATGGGTTAGAAATAAATCTCGGGGGTTCATGCATAAGCTAAGTCTTCAGACCGTTGGCGGGGTTAAGGGGGGGGGGGGGGTTGTATTTTTATTCATGTGTTTTGTCATGCGTTCTGACGCCGCTCGCATGACCCCCAACCCCAACTTCGCCCACAAAGGAGGAATAAAAAAAAAAATCTGTGGAAAAGACGGGCAGAAGCATATAGGTACAACGCATACGCGTTATATACCTGTTTATGTACATTTATGACAATATTATGGTGTTGAAAACATTTTTTTCCCCGTTTTTTGCACTTTCGAAATCATATTAAAAACTGAATCAAATTGTAATCTGATTATAGTATAGGCGCATAAATTCATTATTGAATCCATAGTTTCTAGTACTCACTTAGATTTTCAAATCGCCAAGTAACAATTAATACAGTTTTGAAGATTGAAATCCCAGCTTTAATTTGAAAAAAAAATCGACACTCTGACTTGAAAATTGTGGCCGTTATGACCACTGAAGTAGCAGTCCGTGAAAATCGGCGTCGAAATTTGCTGCCACGATTCCATTGTGGCGATTTGTCCAATCGGCTTAAAATTTTTACGGTACTTTTATATCATTATAAAGTAATCTCCTATGGAACAGATTTTTTCTCCCTCGATCCGTTGCTGTTATACAAATAAAAAACGTTAGTGTAAATTCCGTAAAACGTTGTCATCCAGTAAAAAAATTCATAACTCTGCCAAATTTCAATTCATCAAAAATCTGTTTCATAGAAGCTCAGTTCATACTGATATAAAAGTAGGTGAGTACTGTATGAATTTGGAGCTGGCAGCAAATTTCGACGCCGATTTTTACGGACTGCTACTTCAGTGGCCGCAACGGCCACAATTTTTAAGTTACAATGTCGATTATTTTTTCAAATTAAACCTGGAGTTTCGATCTTCGAACCTGTATTATCAAGATTTTTCCCACTATTCACAAAATATGCATCAAAGTAGGTTTTAGATTTTTGTTCTAAATTTGCAATAGAAAATATGAGACATTCGTTTTCTTCTGAAACGCACAGAATGCAGATTTATATTCAAATGAAAGTAGATACGTGTGTAAAAGGCAAACCCTCTTGGAAAAAATATTGTATTACCGTTCGATGGAATCGACTATGTTGACAGGAGGTGATCCTCTGTATTTCTGTTCCTTGCATATCAGTCATAGATACAGATATACCTCAGTGAAGCTATTCGTAGTATCTGTAGTGCAAGTAATGGACACTGTCGAATATTTTAATATTTGTTCTGCAGGATATGTATGTACAATATGTATACAGAAAGAGGTAGGAGGTTTTCTGCCCCCCCCCCCCCCCCCCCTGTGATGGATATTCAAAAATTTGTTTGCCCGAATAAAACATCGTGAATATTCAGCAGCAAATATGGACTCGACGAAAATATCACGGTATTGATGCGAGTTCCGGAAAAAATTGACGTTCAGAAATAGAAGAATATTGAGAAAAAAATATATATATATACATATATGTGATGATGGTAGGGAAAATACAGAAAAACTAATATCTCCCGATTCGAAATCAAACTTACACAGTACCTCGATGAGTTTATTTGACACACACAGAACTTTTGTCAATATTTCTATATGGGTTCAATTTCTGTGATTGACTACGCACTGATGATTACATCTAGAACTATATTCACAGTGTAATTCGAAGCTTTGCTCCGTATTCATTCGTCAAATTTGATGAAGTAACGAGAGCGAACCGATCGTATTTCATAGGTATGTAGAGTATTGCACGAAGCCCAGCTCGGTCCATGGTAATGGCTGCGTTTCGAGATTATTAAATGAAGTAAAACAACTTTCGATGGAAATAATAAAGCCGGGAGTAAAGCCCGAAAGCACTCTGAGGCCGCAATTTCTATAGCCATCATTGAAAGAGGTAGAGGAATTAAATTCCCCCTCGATAAAAAAGAAAAAAAAGAGAGAAAGCAAACCCTGACCGTCTGAGTCTGGGGGGGGGGTTCCCTCCGATGGGCAAACGCGGAGGAATTTAGGGGTTGATAGACTGCAGTAAAGAACGTAGATAACGTAAATACCAACAGCCGACACACGGACGTAGGGATACTACTGTGTGCGAGGGTCATAACAATCTTGCAATATTTATTTCAATCCCAAACCCATTAGGAGAGCTGTTTCGCAATCCAGCAAAGCCTAAAACGCTCAGACTCGACCCAAACTCATAAAACATTGACGAAGCGTAAATGTTCAACTCCTTTTTCAATGGGACTTACTTCGCCTGAAGGCGAAACGATAAAGAGACGGGCCGAGGAATACATCTTTTAAAACCATTGAAGATTAGGTCAGTATTTTTAACCCCTCGTCGAATTCAATCAAGTTCCATAAAGTCACATGAAGTCTTCGCCGATCAACGTAACTATAAGAAGTATTGATAGCAAATAGGTGGTTGAAATTTGGTGTGCACGCTCAGTTTGCTGTCCTGAACCGTCACAAAATTCATTAGAAGCTATTCTGTTCGATCACATCAAGTTTTTTCAAGCCTCTAAGATACCAGAATATCTCTGGATTCTCCTATTTCATTCCAAGTCATGAACTAGTTCAACGATAAGTAAGCAAAACAAGTGCCAACATTCGAGAAGCTCCGTAGCTCAGGCGACAAGTTCGAGATTAGTAATACGTTGGTCCGGGGTTCGATCCCACAGCTGGTTTTGTTGAAATTTTTTTTTTTTTTTTATCCGAATTCTGTTTATTCTAAATCACAAAAGTGAGTTTCATTCGTTTGAAGATACTCGCTAAAGTACCAAAAATTCCATGAAGCTTCTGAAGCCCCATAAAGTTGAATGAAATCTGGTGAATCTTGAAAACTCTGAAGTCCTCGTTGAGGCCACGAAATTTCGAGATGTCCCGTACTTAACAAGTTCCATAAAATTCCTTGAAATCTTAGAAATTTTTTAGGCTTTACGAAGAGGTCTGATGCCCACACGAATTCTTTTCAGGTGAGATTAGCGCCTCGCCGTAATATTTAGATTTTTATAAGAATGTTCTTCGCTACTTCTTCCATTTGGTATTCAACAGGGTTCACGTTTTCAGATACGTAATGGTGATATGAATTTTCCCGGATCTGCAGTTTCGAGTATTTGCATCTAGAGCTAATCTCGCGACTGGTGTGCGGGTGCAGTTGGAATTTTAATGGGCTACTTGCTAGAATCCCGACTTCGTTTCCAATTTCGATCGAACCTTTCATCGGACCGGTGCGCGTGCGGGGTAATTGCACGTGCCCGAAGTCATTGCATCGGCGAATTCCCACGCGTGCCATTTCAACCTGATCATCCCTCGGCTTGCCGCGGCTTCGGGTATAAGCTCAACCCGCGAATCGTTATCATCGACCCGAGAATAAGCCAACTCTCGCGTTAACCGTTCGAATGAGCGATGTGAGCGAACGTCCTCAATGGATTCAAAGTCGGTCTTACACAGTCCCGACCAGTCGCACAAGGATATATATACTCGACCATCCCCGAGGGCTGAATGAACAGTCTCCCTGGGGATCTTTCGAGTGCGTGAAACAGCTGACGGTCGTTCAAAGAATCATAGATTCATTCAGATCCAAGTAAGAATCATCCATTGAGGGTCTCATTTTTGCAATTTTCCTCGAGTAAAAATGGTTCGACATTACACATCGTTTTAATGCATGAAGTAAGGAAAATATTCAAACAATTGTGAAACGAATGGAATTCACAAGAAAAAAAGAATAAAAAAAAAATTTAACAAAACCAGCTGCGGGATCGAACTCCGGACCTACGAATTACTAATCTAGAACCTGTCACCTGAGCTACGGAGCTTCTCGAATGTTGTGATATGTTTGATGTACTTGTAGTTCAACTAGTTAAAATTGAAGTGAACTTCGATGGTTGAATAAAGTTATATAAATCAATGAATATAAGTGTAAATAATATATGATCATACATGGACCGTTACTTCCTTTTTTTTTTGAAGCCTTGTGAAAATTTAATCTGCAGAACGGTGCGTAACGCATAATTGAAACGAGCAGGAATTTTCCACCTCGGGCGATTCATTTTTACTGAATTACACGTTCATTCTACATCATGGTGGCCACTCGTCAGGGAAAACAGGGAAATCAGGGAAAAGTCAGGGAATTCGAAAAATGGTCAGGGAAGTCAGGGAAATGTCAGGGAATCCGAAGAACAGTCAGGGAAAAGCAAAGGAATTTTGGTCATACGAAACAAGACAGAATAAAAGATCCCCAGCGACATTTATGCAATCAAAAGTATTCTCAAAAATCATTTTCTTTCACCATGGATTTAGAGCATTATTATTACATACTTGAATAACCACTAATTCGTCCAAATTTCAGTCAGGGAAAAATTATATTTAGGTCAGGGAAAGTCAGGGAAATGTCAGGGAATTTTTTTTCCGCAGAAAAGTGGCCACCATGTACATATATATAAACGTTGTCGAGGCGGTAATATAATTGTTGTTACGAATTTAAGC
Source organism: Euura saliciscinereae (assembly GCA_018420115.1). NCBI lineage: Eukaryota > Metazoa > Arthropoda > Insecta > Hymenoptera > Tenthredinidae > Euura > Euura saliciscinereae. The sequence goes on from JAFFZH010014753.1 coordinate 49,653, forward strand.
GCCCTTCGCTCTTTGGCTATAAAAGCTTCGGTTTCAAAAGCGCAAATGGTCGTAGAGAGACTGAAACGGATCTACAAGGATGCAGAGAGAGAAATTCAGTAAAATCTAAACATTTTGAAAAAGTTTCAATTACAAACGAAACGCGAATAGAGAAACTCGAGATATTTTTCCATCGCGCTTTTGCAGTGGAGAGAAAAAAAGTTGTTTAAAAATTTGACAAATGAGTATGAAAAATATACTAACCGGCACACCTGCAGGTTATAACAACAAACGTGCATCTAGCTAGGTAACGCATTAGTCCTGGTTTGTTTTAGAGTTTGCTGTTTACAGAGAAGCGCAGACCAGCGGACCCGTTATTAACTTATACTTTGTAATTGTTATTTATTCAACAGCGAGATGTCTCCGTGCGCTACACAGAACCGGTGAGTAAAAGAACGACTTAAATTAGACAGAAAAACGTTAAAAGCTCCCGTCAGTTAGAAACCGGGGAATAAATAAAATAAAATTAAACAAAGCTCGTCTAATCCGCGCCGCCAAACACAAAATCACCGGAACGAATACACTTTGAATTGTAGAATTTGAAAAAACATTCTCAAGCTGACGCCATAAGGACCGGAAAATAAATTTTATTCTTCTACAATTCTACACAACTTGGGATTGTCATAATTTTTTAACTATGAATGCATAAAACACGTTCCGACGTTGGAGAAGCTCCGTAGCTCAGGTGACAAGTTCTAGATTAGTAATTCGTAGGTCCGGGGTTCGATCCCACAGCCGGTTTTGTTGAATTTTTCGTTTTTTTTTTAATTCAATTTTAGTTTATTTCATTCGTTTTACAATTGTTGAATCATTTTTTAGATCTACGTCAGATATTGTAACGCTTAAAATTATCGACTTTCAGTTTATGGCGTGAATGAAAATGAAGTCTCGTGGTTATCCAGACGGACTGAGAGATACTGAAGTATCGGTCAAGTATGACGATATAATTGTGACGATAAAAGCTCGTGAAGAAAGTTCTCCTCGTTTCTGGCAAAAGTTCGTCGCCTCCCTAATCCCGAAGGGGAGACCGCGGGTTTTCTCTAAACCTCGAACACCGTTATCCTGCTGATAATTCCCACGTCAGAATCTCTCGTTTATGTGAGTTAGCGGGCTAGAGGAGTTATAAGGGACTCGGGGAATCCCCACTTGGCGGGTTAGTGCGGTGGGAAGTTGATGGAACCACGACATCTCGCGGACTTCGCCTAGTCGTTTACACAACTACCCTCCGTTCTTGGAGGTTAGCGTCTGGTCGAGGGCACGTGTCTTCTTCAATTCGACACGCGCCTGTATCCGGATAACCTTATCTTTTTTATTGCCTTTTTTTTCACATAAAAAACACTCTGAATTTTTTGGAGTGAAAATTTACTGTGATGTACGAACAAAATGGAATCTTACTTCGAACAAGTTTTGTTTGGCGCCGAATTTAGAGAGCAAGCAGCTTCGTTATAAATTTGAATCATTTGCTGAAACATCCAAAGTTTCAAATGAACCAAATCAACGTTCGATTCAGCCTGATGAAATTTTGTGCGATGAATGTACAGTTTGAAATTGACAAGCATTTCAAAGGATCCGCTGATTAGTTTCGACGGTAATACGCGGTTCTCCGAACCAGTTTGATTGGAAATATTCAAAGATTCGATAAAATTGATCTTGACCTGCGGAATATATACAAATCTTTGTGTTCTTTGATATGTAGATCACAAAAAGCGCCACTTATAGAGTTCTGATGACAAGAAATGTGCTTAAGATGGATAATTGGGCTAAAAGAATAACTATAAGATGTGTTATAAAAATTATTAGGGCTTTCAGCGTCTTTTGTAAGATTCTAAAATTCGAATCCTCCTCTCATTTCTATCAGATTTATAATATTTTAATGACGTTGTCGTGTTGATTTTGATTTTTCTTTGCTTTTCCTCTAACTAATTCTTTATCTCCATCACATTTTCGATTTCATCTTCAATTGAAGGTATTTTTTTTATTAAAAGTAAATCTGCATCTACTTTTTAACTTTTTTAGCAAAAAGTTTGACTCTTTGTCGTCACTGAGTGTGGCTATAACCTCGGATATATTCTTATCGGTACCGGTGTATAATAATTAGGTGAAAATTGTTCAAGACCTAATTATTCTTGGGTGAAGGTATAGAGGTTTATAATGTACGAGATATAGTTGGATGATCCGAGACTAGAGTACGCCTCTCGGTAATGTCTCGGCTAATCGTCAGAAAGTTTCTACGCCTGAAGCAATCTTAAACACTAGAGTAAGGCACTTCGGCTCACAGTGCGAAACTGCGAATAACCCAACCCCTCAAACCAACCAACTGCGGTAACGATTTTCCCACCCAATTACTAGAGTTAAGAGGATAAAATTCAATGAAACTCGAAGAACAAAGTTTTTCATCAAACGATATCTAAGCTGTTGAAAAACGGGGTTCAATCCGATCTGACAAAAAAAAATGATAATAAATAACGAGAACGAAAAGGTTGGCCCTGATGTTCATCATGGCACGAGCGTTGAAGACAATTTCTTGGGAAAATGAAAAAACAAATGAATTAATTTATTGAAAAGAGTCGACGTTACAAAGCGAGAAATGGTTTGAATGATTCCTCTATCGATCAGTGATAATCGAACAGGGATATCGTGCGATAGGGTCCGAACAAAGATCGCCAAGCTTCTGTTATCGATCCACTGTACCAGATTTACTTTTTGCAAGGTCTAAAAACATTCCGACGCATCCCCTAAAATATCGCATTTAACAAGCCACCAAATGGCCGTGAAGCTCGTGTGGTTGATGGCGGATAGAGCAGAGGAGCAGAGGGTTTTCTCGCTCGAAGAGAGGCGAGCATTGATCCCGTTCCGCTCGCCCTTCCGTCCTCCTCGCTCGCTCTGTCCTTTATCTCTTCCTATCTTCTCTTCGTGCCCTTCATCCCGGCCCGCAGCTTCCGCGAGGAACGAGTCTATGATATCGCGTTTCGCCTCCGACCGGAATACCGGCACGGGCGAACCTATACTCGGGGTGAGTGCGTTCCGAAACTCGTCTGACACGACGCGACGTGGACTACTGAAAACTGTCGCGCTCCTCCCGAAACTATTTCGCATGGGGTGCAGCAGTCGCTACCGGAGGATCGGGTGGCAATTTTTTCTGAACCATATTTAACCCTATTTTTATTTTCCTGTATATAATATATGGGGCATTCCATGTCAACTCGACCAATGATTTTCCCTCGCCGTTTTTTAATCGCTTCATAATTTTTCATACAATTCTGCGAACTCAAAAAAGCACTCCTACATTTTTTCTGATTTCTTCCGCGAACCGTTCATTTTTTTATTATTATTCAAAAAGGTTTTTTTTTTCAAAAATCTAAAAAAAATCTCAAAAATCTGGTTCATCATTCCGATCATTCTGACACTTGGACCATGATGGGGCGATTTTTTTCGATTTTTCTTTGGCACTTTTAGCATTTCGGACCAATGAAACGACGAAAATTCTTTTAAAAATCTCCACAAATTCTGTGGTCAACAAAAAATCTTCTGAGAACCGACCATTGAATTTTTATATTTTTTTTTTTTTTGGGGGGGGGGGGGG
>JAFFZH010014754.1:55494-72464 GCA_018420115.1 Euura saliciscinereae
GAAAAAATCGCACTCACACGGCTCTTTTGACTCCTTACTTTCTCTAGTCGTCGTTATTACAGTCTCTGTGTGCGTCTGATATCCAGAGGTTGTAGGAGGAGTTCAAGCGAACGTTATATGGGAACCAGATGTTCACGAGGAGATGACACAGTCGCGTGTCTTTGGATGCTGCCGACTGTTGGTCGGCATTTATGTCAACGGCATGTGCTTTGCTTGCAGCAATGATCATAACTTTAAAAAAAAAGAGGAAAACAGAAGAAGAAAAAGACAAAAACCGCTTTCGTTTTACTTTCCACCGAGCTAATGATCGTTTGACCTTATTTATCGAGAACAGAACCCTTAGCAGACCGCAACTTCTTCGGTGGCCAATTACGATTTTTCCTTAACCTGAAGCAAAAGTGTCAACTTTCTCATCATCATCGCGTACAAAACGTTTCTCTGCAACCCGGCTCACTTCCGGTTCTTCGAAACGTCTGATTTAGATCAAACACATGCCCCGTCTTTTAGACCACGCAAGTACCGTGTTTGGTTGTAATCTTGGGGTGGAAGAAACACAAGCAACTCTCTTCTTCCTCGAACAGTTATTTTCTACACACTTTGATTCGACAAACAGATAGAAACAATGATTCTTCTCGGTCCCTATTTACAAAGGACCGGGGTGTTCTTCGTTCTTCGAGGCAGCAAACGAGCGGACGGAAGCCCAAAGCCAATTCTAACTCCCGTATCAGGCTCCCGGTGAAACTCGCGTCACTGCGAACTCGCAAAAGTGGTAAAAGGTAGGCGGTGAAGTTGAAAGGAGTTTCTGAAGAAAGAAGTGGTCCTCAGGAGCTACCTTTTGTCAAATCTTTGTCGGCGTTTCACCCTCGCCTCTCGGAGAGGAGAGAAAATACCTTTTCGGTTTTTCGTTTTTCGGTTGGGGGGAGACGAGGCGGGGGTTGTATATTTTTATGGTCGCGTTTAACTAATTTTTATATCTTTTGGAAGAGGAAAAATATCCTGTGATTCCGATCGCCAGTTTTTATGTACGAGAACAAGTCACAGCAGGTGATCTCTTCTCTCGCGTAGGATAGAACTGCTTTCAATTTCCGGTGTATAAAATGAAAATATACACCACAGACAACAACAAAAAAGTGTCGTAAAACCGGGAAAAAAAAATTCCGGCGTTTTAACCTCACGAAATTATTTTCGTCATTATAGTGCCGCATAAAAATTTTTCTACACCACTTGGAAAACGAAAATATGTGGTTATAACATGAAACTTTTCGGAGATTGACGGACAGAAATAAATTTTACTCTTTCTGAAATCGCTCCCAGAATAATGCAGAATCTTAATCTTCCCTTATAGAAAAGTAATAATGCATCTCAAAATTTATTATTGAGAAGTATTAGAAACTATTAGTACTCAATGATAAATTCGAACATCCAATAGCAACACATAATTAATGAAAGGAAAATAATGGTCATAGCACTGGTCGTCTCTGCTTACTCGAAGGACAAAGTTTCGAACTTGATTGTAGGATAAATTACGCTTTTCAACCGATTTTTTTCACAAATATTCTTGCATTTTTCTTCAGTTTATGAAAAAATAATCCAATTTCTATCACCAGCTCCTGAGTTCATACAGTTTTTCATCTGGACCAATTAGCTTCTGAAATCGCTGACTCTCCCTTATATTCCTTCAGGCTCGAGTAAGAATTCGACTTTTCCTATACCAAAATGTATCCCACGATCCGCAAAAGCTAGAATTTCTCAATGACTGCAGTGCGAAACTGGATGGGCGGGGTGTTCCGTAATTCTCTGGGTATACCTAAGGTCTCAGGCATTGCCGGGAACTTAATTGAACTCTCCTCTCTATAGAAATATTCGACAATGGTCAATTGTCCGGCGGAAGCAGCCGCGCGAGTCCGTGAGTGAACTCATGGGGGTGTTTTATTATGGGGGTTTGTAAGAAGGCAAGGCGAGAAGGTCGGTCCCGCGCGGTCACCTACTTCGCTAGAATTTATCGAAACCACTTAGAAGTCTTTGGCAGAAGGTGGGACCGCGAAAAATCTCACGATATAGAGGCGGAAAATTGTTCTCTCCGGTGATTATATTCGAGAGAGGAAGATTTGTTGTCAGGAGAAAAAAAAATTGAACACATATAATGAACGTGATGAAGAAAACGCTAATTACTGCGGCTATAAGACGTCTGGAGATCCAACGATGAGTACGTGGTCGAATATTTTTTGTCTCTTATGATAAGAACAGGTGTGTGACAGGCCTTCTAGTTTATTCGATGATAAATCATGAGCAGGATGATGACAGAATGGAATAAGAAAGATCATTCCGAGCTCGAAACAACACGTTGTCTACCGGATAATGAGTTAAGGGAGTAATGAAATGGACCAACTCGCGGTTGTTGCGCCAACAAAAAATCACGGCTCTTGCTTCGGAGGTGGAAATCGACCGAAAGTATACCCACTGCACCAATTGGGCTTGTAGAGATGATTGAACGACTTTGGGGATAAATTACCTTCCCAAACTGAAATTTTTTAGTCGGGAGTCCATATTGTGCTACATTAAGGATTTAGGGATCAAGCTATTGTTTCTTTCCGATTTTTGACCTAAATCACTCTGGACAATGGAAGAAGTCACATGTCTCTCGCAGATCACGTTCCATGGAAATAAGAAGAAACAGCTACTGAATCTAATACTTCTGACGGTAGTCCTACCTACTCCAACCTAACCAGCGGTACATAGGAAAGAGAGAAGAGGGTAAGTCTTCAGGAGTCAAGTAAAGGACTCTCGATGTACGGCACGAAGTTTGGGTCGAGCGTATCGAATGGTCGTCCCATTAGCCGGGGAATGAATTGTCGTCGATTCCGAGACCATTTCTTGGACGAAAGTTAACCGAGTCCTTGCGGCGTGTACCCTCTGTCGGTGAAGTCGCGCGACCGAAGGGTCCCTTATAGAATGTCGTCTCCGAGGCGAATCGATGATTTCACGGAGGCCGATCCGGCTTTTGCGGAGTTCTCCGCCCACGAAGAAGAGGCCGAAGAGACCGGGACGCGCGCCTTGTCCTCCTATCCTACAATGCTACTTCGTTAGGTTATATGTTTAAGCAGCTGCCCTTCCCGCCTCACTACGCCACTACGAGAGCCTTTCAGACGATCACGTGCTCCTACTTTGCGCACTAGTTGTTTAATTTCTGATTCGGGGGAATTAGATCGGAGCGGAAATGTGTCATCGTTCTTTTGGTTTTTTTGCAGTCGACTAGAATACAAACGGTCTGCGGTCAGTTTTTCGCAGTTTGTAGAAAACGATCCCGGCAGATGACGTTGACCCGCGATTTGATCCGGTTAGGATTTTTCAATGGTGACTGCCGGGACCGTCACGGATTTGAAATCGGTATTCAGCCGATTTACGCGCACCTTTGGTGACGGTTATTTTCGGACCGGTAAACACCGTCTTGCGGAGTTGGTTTTTACAGATTTGAATTCGTTTTCACGAATTCACTTTGCTTGTTAGCCACGATCCGATTCGGTCATGATCTTCATTCTTCGCTTCGTACCTTCAGAAATTTTATCATTCAGGTTTAGATCGCTTAGAAATGGGGTCCATCGATCACACTAGCCAAAAGAAATATCGGTCAGGAATCAGTGTCGATTTTTGTTCTGGATGCTTTATTGTGAAGCTAAAAGTACCGGTTTCGGACACGTAAGGATGTCATTCTCTTCCAAATTAGGTCTGCGATTCGATTAATGATTCTGAACTCAATTTCTGTGAGAGACTGTAGTTAGAGACGCAGTTTCTGACCCCTCCGATGTATTAGTTTCTGAATAGAATTGAGATTCCGGGATTTAAATGAGCAGTTTTTGTGCTCATTCTGAATCTACGAATGAAAATAAATTCCATAACGTCGAGTTTTCGAAAGAATCGTGGAATATCAGATCATATACTAATTCCCGACCTTTCGAGATCCATTTGCTGAAAAATTGGATCAAATGCTTCCGACAATTACAAAAAAAAATAGAAAGACAGTTTTTTTTTGGCAAATTTAATGTGCAATTTTCTCGAAAACTTGACAAAATGATAGAATTTTTTACTCTTCAGATTCTTTATCTTTATCAGTGGAAAAATACCCTTCGAAAACTTGTATTCAAATAAAAATCCGAAATCCCAATTCTATTAAGCAAATTACAAGCTGTCAAAAAGTAGCCGAATAAATAGGCTATTTTCTGATGTTCAAAAAAGATTTTCTCGGAAACGTGATGTGATCGAATATTTCGGATTTAGGGGAGACAATTTGCTCCAGATAGCATCCTGGAAAAAAATTAGGTCTGATAATGCGATTTCGATTCAGATTTTGGACTATGGAGTGCTTTTTCAAAATAATGATAATATTTTATGGATATTGGATAATATTGAAGAGTGCGTGGATTTATAGAACAAGAAAACACAGGAGAAGCACAAAAGTATCGATTGATAAAACAGAGCCAAAATTTGAAGGTAGAAATAAGAATAGCAGGCAAAAAAAAAAACTAAATCCAACAAAAGGTCAAGAGCTTTGAGTCCACATGAGCCTGACATAATATTGTAGAATAAAGTGGAAAAGGATCAAGGCGCTCAGGAACTGGGCTAGGATTACGCGCCAAATTTAACCTCAAAATATGGAAAATAGTTGGAGTTATTAATTTCTATACTTTTTACTGTATAATTTAATCGATCCTGTGAAGTAATTTTGAATAAAACTCAGGATACACACTAAGCTTATCATCAATTCCCAAAGATTTGCGAGATTCAAACGTCTTTTTGCCCGCCTTGGGTCTCGACGCCATATTTCTCGAAAATTCTGAACAACAATACTGAGAATAAAAAAATCGGCCAGTGCTTGCGATCGATACTCCAAACTGTAAACGTTTTTTTTCTCTCTTCCCTCCGAGTCTGAGCCTGTAACTAATATCTCGAACGATCCTTGGAGACAGATTAGGAGGTTGGAAATATTCGGGGATGAAGTATTCAGCCCGTCGGTCTCGTAGGTTGGGCAATACGTTTTACAACTAATAATCGGCGGCATAAATTTCCTCAGGTTTTGGTCTCAGGTTTTACGACTAGGAAAAATTACTTTACAGTTTGAACTGTAAAACCGTCGTTTGGGGTAAAATTCTGGAAACTGTTAACAGTCGACCTTCGCGTTCTCCATTGAATCCCGGATACGGCAGCATTATTGCTGATTGTTTCCGCAAATTTGACGCGGGTGTAAATATTTCTCTTCAAAGTTATGCAATTTTTATTGCGGTCTTGATCTAGAAAAAGCAAAATGAAAAAATGACCTCGAGATGCGGAGGAGATTTTGGGTGTCAGACCCGAACCATAAGCATCCGGTCGAACTCGCAAATAGCGGTCATATTTTATAGGAAGCAAAATAGAGAAAATGTGAAGCTCACTAAAATCCACCGAGACTCATTGTCAATACCGGTGAAAATGACAGAGAATGTTTGCGGACCTCCTAACGTTTCTGGCCATATTTTTGGCCATAAATATACCGAGCCCGTGGCCAAAATATGACAACTTCTACCTTAGAGACACCGGCTCCTGAAAATCACCTTCAAAGATGCTTCGGTAGCTTAAAATTCTTCCGACAACCTTCGGAGATTATTGTCTGGCTTACTGGCAAGCCGCTGCTCCAGGTCGTTACGATCCTAGGATAATTTAACGATCTCGATTCAAGGACGCGGTACTTCGCATCCTGCTGCTGGTTTTCTAAATAACTTGTAACAATCCACAGAAGCAAACGGACAGCTGATGATTTTTTGTATCCCTTATAATATTTTACAAGTTTTTTCACACGATTTTGGGGAAAACATTTTTTTTGTCTACGCAGCACGAAATAAAATCTATCGGTGGATCGATTCAAGTTTTTCTGGTCTCAAACTATTCAGTAAAGAAGCCTTTTCAAAATGAACAGAAAACTTCTTGATCCGATCAAAATTGTACCAGATATTCATCATTTTTTGGAACAAAATAGCGTTTTTCTGTCTTCACACGTTATTTTTTCATGATAACTCGAGTAAAAATAAAGTTATGAAGAAGTTCTCTGGTCAAATCGAAAAGGCTTCTTTACTGAACGGTTTGAGACCAGAAAAACTAAAATCGGTTCACCGGTAGACTTCATTTCGTGCGTCATAGACAGAATTAAAATCATGTGAAAACCATTCAAAAGTCTCAAAAATGACTTTCGGTGGTTTCGACATTGTTTGAGATTTCAATATGACAATAATTGTCTTCCTGTCAATTAGGTAGGTACGTCAGTGTGAAAATGTCTAAAATCGTCACTTCAAGGTGTGTATATATCCGTTGCAGCCCCGTTGAGCGAGAAACTGGATACTTACTTCGAATTTCGGTAGCAGAAAATCTGGCGAGCGTGGCTAATTCGATATTTATAACACTAGGATACGGTGGGTGTTTTGAATTATTCATCCTTGTTGTACCGTTCGGTATTTAGTAGCCTGAAAAGAAAGGGTTGCGGTCCCGACGTCGGTGCGGACGGAGTTACCGTTCGGAATACGTCATCCCCGGAGCGTCGCAGTCGGTCCGGATGAAGCGGAATAAGTCTTGCGGTAACGCTCACACAACCTCCCTTAACTCGACCAAACTCGACTTACGGTTAATCCAATGAGCGCGCACCGACCGCAAACGGTCATAAATCAGTTACCCTATCAAACCCGGCTCAAAACCGCACCACTAACAGTGTGACTCGAGGCTAACAAATCCAATTCAGAGTGCCGTAAAGAGGACCTCGGAGTGTTCCTGAGGCCTGGCTGAAATCTCGACAATGAAATCTATATTTACGATCGCGAGACAACAACGACAACGACTGCGAATGAGGAGGCCAAAGATTCGCCAAAATTTTCGACCAGAGTCGCAGCACGGTGTAATAAACGTGTCGAGAAAAAATCATTCGAATATATTGCGGAATATAATGTCTTCATAAAGGAGGACGAATCGTGGACGCGTTCTTGACTGGAGCCAAACGCCGCGGTACCCGCACGGAACCGCAAACGTCGTAAAGTTGTCGACGTGACGACGACGTCGCCTAATAAAACCGCGTTGTAAATAATAGTCGAGGTTGTATTGAGCGGAACACGTTTGAAATATACCGAGAAAAATGGCGTGCAATAAATATGACATATTTAAACGCTAAACGTTAATGGAGTCAGATCCTAATTTTTCAACCCTTTCATGTCCAACTTGAGATTCTTTATCCTCTACTCGGTCAATTGGGTGAAATACGGCCCAGTAATTGACCGTTTAGTCAATGATTCCTTTTTCTTTTGTTAACTTCAAGTTTCTTTGTTTTCAGAGAAGAAAAGAAGTCATTGTTATCACTTCGAAAATGAAAAGTTGAGTTTTTACTCCATCTCAACGTTTCGAGGTCCAGCGGATCATCGAGTATTTTGAGTCTGTCGCAATCGACGAGTCTTTTCTCAAAAAACGAAATTCGGAAAAATCCAATAAATAAATGACGATATCTTGGGAACGGATCAACGAATTTGGATCAAATTTGGCACCCCATTGTTTTTTGGGTCGCTGATCAAGAATCTGAGGTCAGATTTGCAAAATTCTGAATAGCTATAAAAACAAAATCAATAACGGGAAGTTTTAAAGGCTGGCTCAAAGTCAGCCCAAACCTGCTTGTTTCCATTACTTCCTTTACGATCCTTGATTTTTTTGTAGCTGTTGTTTCATTTCTAAAACATGTTTCAAAATTTGTTTATTGATCCTGCCAGAATTCCGATTTTTTACAAGTGAAAAAGAAAGGACCATTTTGTAAAATCTAGAAACAAAATCACAAAAACTGAGTCAACAACGTGCAGAAGACCCTCGTTTATGAAAATATGAAACCAATTTTTTTTCTTCAGACTTTTTTGTCCCCTTTTTCTATTTTTCTTTACCTACTTCCAAAATTGAAAAAAAAATGCTACGACTACTTTCATGATAACCAATCTATCGTCGAATACTTTGTTTCAGACACTGGGCTGCGGTTCACCCGAGCCACAATTCTGAGGATTTAAAATTGAAATTGCGGGAGGTTTGGTGGACTGGAATCGTTTGGTTCGAGATCGTTTCTTTTACTCGAGAGTTGAACATAAGTAAGGGGGTTCCGAGTCAATCGTGACCATTGTTTGGTCTCTCTTACTCGGTGAAAACAAATGACTACTGTATACCCTGGCTTATAAAGAGTCGTTGAAAAAAGCCGCATTGCGCTGCAGCGTTCTCTTCGTTAAAACTAATATATGTCGCCATTATTTTTAATAACGGTAAAAAGCCGGGCAACGGAGTAAGAAAAAGTCAAAAACAAAAAAACAAATATCGTTGATCAAAAAAATAGAATAAAAAATCAAAGAAAGAGGAGAAAAATTCTACATTATAAACCTCAAGGAAATCCAAATTGGGTTGTTTTAACAGATGGCGCGACTGCGTTACCCGCCTAACGAACGTTGACAGACTTACGACCTATTTATTAAGGTATATCGCCTGATCGACGAAGTAAAAGTCGCAAAATCGCCAAAAATGTTTCCACGGTTTGTTCATTTGAAATTCTGTCGTGCTGCAGCCGTAATTTTGCACAGCGACTTTTAATTACTCTCTTTCGTGAGGTAAAATTGAAACCGGCAGTGGGTTTTTTGTCAGAGAAAATTTGTATATGTGCAGTAAATTTCTTAATTTCATTTCGTTGCGTGATATACACAGCAGAAAAGGGGTCTCTTGTAATTACACGCTAGATTAATAATTAACACGCGACTTAACAATTAGAAATGCTCCCCGGTCTACCACCCACCACGTATATAACTTCCATCCTATTCGAGACGAGCATTCTACAGATTGGAAAATCGTTTTTGCCACTCACACTAAAAACCAGGTTTAACGTCTCTATTAATGGTGTCAGTTAAATGACCGACTGCCTCCGCAAGACTCTCGAATTTTTTTTTTTCGTGACAACCGAGGAGAAAATATTTGATGAACAACATGAGAGACACACGAGATCGAGGGATGAGGGTGCGAATGAATTCCGTCGTCCGTTTTTTTCCCCGATTGGATTTAGATCTCGCAAGGTCTCGACCAGGTGCATCACTGGTTGAAATTCTTAGGTGTATTATAGCTACAGGCGATATAACAGAATACGGTAACCAACGACACGTGTATAACTATATCTTAACCAGAGCTGGGGCTACACGCCCGAGATGTATTATGAGGGCGTTGTATTCAGCCCAGTTCTTGTAATGGGTTCTCCTCTTATGCGGGCGCATTCATGCATTACGATATGCAGGACGGACGAAACCATCTCGGATATTCGGTTATAATAACGCACCTCCAAACTCTGTAACAACGACGATATCATCAAAAATATCAAAATCGACTGATTTCCCTAAACTATGATCAGTTTAGTAAAATAATTACCCAACCTAACCTAAGATTTGGCTACTATAATCAATTTCGTAGAAAATTGACGCAACCTAAGATTATGGCTGCTCAGTTTGGTAGAAAATTAATTTAACCTAATCTAACCTAACCTAAGCCGACGTAACAATATTCTGTACGCCATTTTGAGCACCATATGGGCGCGTGAGGGAACATTGAACCTTTTCCTTAGAGCAATAGGAAAACGACAGCTGCCATGCGTCGTGCTATCAGTGCAGCATCTTAGAGCATCTCTATGATTGAGAAAAAAGAAGATATGGTCAGGATATGAACGGAGTAATGGCGCATCAAATTTCGTTTTATGTACTTGATCGGCTACATTATCAGCTGAGGTTCGAAGCACGTGGGTATAACTTTGAAATTTGAATTACTGCGGTTTTTCACCTGTCCCGAGTTTCTATCCGAAGGAAAGAAGGAAAGAAGGAGATAATATGAAATAAAACGTTGGAGGAAGAGGTTCGAAGCGATCTATCTCGAGCCATAGCCAGAGATGAAGAGACGATGACCGTCTGGTGAGGTGATGGGACAGTTTTACGATCGCAACGGAGTTAAAGCGGGGTTCGAAGACCAAGGCGCACCTAAATCACACCTAAATCACAACCCCGATGTCGGGTTATAACAATGGACGTCATTCGCGTCTATCTTATTAACGGATGTTAATCATGTCTTCGGTCCATTGCTCGGCGAACGGGTCGCGCGCCTCGCGCATTACCTGGTGGACCACCTCGGAGCGCATTGTTGGACCCAACCGAACCTGAGGCATACAACCCTCCTCCCTTTCTTTACTGTAATAAGATACGCGCCATCTTCGTATGTAAATAACAGCCCATTCATTACGCCGCTGGCTGAATTATCGGATATTTTATTATTCGCAAACTACGAGAAAGGATAAAGTCATTTTTGAGACTTTCACATGATTTTAGAAAGAATTTTTTTCTGTCTATGACGCACGAAAGGAAATCTACCGGTGACCCGATCTCAGTTTTTCGGGTCTCAAATCGTTCAGTAAAGAGGCCTTTTCGATATGAACAGAGAACTTTTTCATAACTTTATTTTTACGGCACAGGCATTAAAAAGTCACTTTTTGACGCCTGTTTTCGTTCCGGCAAGTGGCACTTTATACCGCTAAGTTCAAAGTTGCGGTATAAAGTCTTTATTTCGCAACTTTGATGCGCAGTTCGAAGTGCGCATGTCAAAGTTGCGGAATAAAGTCTTTATACCGCAGGTTATCCCCTCTCTGCTACCTTTTACAGCAGCTCCTATACGCAGTTCGTGCGGAACTCAACTGGCGTCAAAGTGACTATCAATGCCTTTTCCGTAAAAAATATTGTATGGGGCGCGCGCAGAAAGTAGCTGCGTTCGGCGAGGTTATGTTTTTAGTACTCGCCGTTGCTTAACCTTGCCGAATAAACAGTTACTTTCTGCGCATGCCACATAAATATCTATTTTACTCGAGTTATCATGAAAAATAACGTAGGAAGACAGAAAAACGCTCTTTTATTCTAAAAAATGATGAATATCTGGTACAATTTTGATCGGATCAAGAAGTTCTCTGTTCATTTTGAGAAGGCTTCTTTACTGAATAGTTTGAGACAAGAAAAACTTGAATCGATTTACCGATAGATTTTATTTGGAGCATCGTAGACAAAAAAAATGTTTTCTCAAGAATAGTGTGAAAAAACTTCTAAAACATGAAAAATGCCTTTTGGCGGTATTGACATCCTTTTTTAATCATCACCCTGACATCTTTCTTGACGAGTTGTTCACTCGATTCGTTTCATCGAAATAATTTATGGTCTCACGACTTGCGGTACTTATTCTAAGTATAATAGATCGAACATCTAATCTCAGTATTTCGAACGAGCCTATGCTTGATATCTCGTGATTTGAAGGCGCTCGATGTAATTAAGGCCCCGTCTAAACCAACGCGCATATACGTCCATTATAATTAGAGGCAGGTGTGTGTATAGGAAACGTGATAGCGATGAGATGAACCCTGACCCTGGCTCCGCATGCGAGTCCAAAGGCAGTGGAAAAAGAAACAGGTTTGATGGGAAATTAGTGTTCCACGGTGAGAATAAAAAAGGAAGACTCTTGAAACACAGATTTGACACACCTACCGCAGTAAATATAAACCCAAATTTCACTAATCGATAGATTTTTGGTTTATTTCACATTCACTGTGCGTAGGCGTACGTGATTATCACTTGACTTGACAATATACGGTCCCAGATGAGGTTCCGTGATCTATGAAGACAGCCTCCCCTCGTTCACCAATATACCTGCAGACCATGGGCTATGCAAGAGTTCGAAAGCTTGCTTCCCAGGCTCGTTTATCCGTTTAGACAACGCGCCTTAAATCCTCCGCGACACCTTGCAGGTACAATATTTCTATCCGTTACGAATCATTATCCACAGTCATTAAATATACCTTTTGAGAAACAATCTGTGATGGGATAAGACGCGAGAAATTGATTATGAAACTTTTTCCACTCAATCTTCTCGAAATTCTCTACACCCCCTCCCCCGCATCGCGTGCGAATATGTCACTTTTAGACACGGTTGTTGGTTGCGTTTTACTCGGTTTCGGGGCATCGCCCACGCATAGGTGCGCACGGGACGCACTGCACTCTGTGGTCGGTTGTCTCGCGAACGTTCTAGAGATGCTTTATGCCTTACGTTTCGTGTTTTATGCGCGTGGTGCAGCTGCCCGTGCCAACACCCCCGCACTGAATATTCAAATCGAGGACCATGGCCACTTTTGAGACCCCCTTCGTGTCTACGTAAGCGAAACACTTTTTCTTTCCGTTTTGGATGGGGAGAAATAAAAAGTTTGGAGAAATTATCGGCGGCATAATCACCACTTCAAAATTTGAATTTTTTCCTTCACAAATCTATAATTGAAATAATTCTCTCACAATTAATCATTGTCATCCAATTTGATTTCGAATTGTAAATTCATTGATCCAACATTCAATTAATGATTATTGGAGGGAAAAAAATTGATTATCCACAATAAATTGATTCAATCAGTCGCTAGAGTCGCTATTTTTATCGAATGTTCACATTTTCCAAAACCTAACTTTAACCAAAAATCTTGATTCGTGGTTTTTTTATGAGTTGTTAATTTTTTTCCCCACCCTTAGGATATCATGACTCGGGACTGAATCCGGAATTTGAATCTGGCTCCTAGATGATAAGGAGAGAATAAAAATGGCGGGTGTTTATTTTATCTCATTACAGTTTAGCTCCAGCCGGGTGTCCAGTTAAAACGAATTCGAAAGGACACACGACCGGTGTCGGAGAACGAATCGAGCAAAGCAAAAGGGTGTTGGGTTAACTTGGGTGGTCCTACGGGTCCCCAAGGATTAATCGGCGATGTTCCTGGGACGCAATATAAATTGGGCTGCCCACTGACCCACCTCGACTGTTCGTCTCTCGTCTCTTGCACCCTCTCAGTCAGCTATCCCAGAGATTATAAATACGCGGTCCTGAGGGTCCTTAACATCTTTGTAGATTGATATCTTGAGGCCTCCCGGAGAATTGTTTCTCCTATGTCTCGAAACTCTGATGAAAACCGTGAAGGGGATGATTCTACTCGATCATGGGATGCACGATTCTTAACAGAAATGATAAAAAAAATATTTTGGGTGTACCAAAAAATAAGTAAATGATATCGAAATTTTTATAGCAGGATCTGAATTTCTGTCATTTTTGTATCATCTCTTTCAATTTTGTACAAAGTTAGGAAGAAATCAATCGAAAGCTTCGGATAATCACTTGAGTCGATGATTAAAAAAGAAGAAGATTTCAATTTATCAAATTCAGGCAAGTCAAGTTTTGAATTGAATGAATAAATGACATCGAAATTTTGATGTCAAGATAAAAAAAATTGTCATTTTTATGCAAACTTTGCATGAAATCAATTGAAAGCTTCAGATAATCACTTGAATCAATAATTGAAGAAGAGAAAAAGATTGAAATTAATTATGCAATAAAAATTATACAATAAGGCAAATCAAGTTGAATGGAAAAGATGAATTTGAAATGAAAAATGGAATTGACTTGAATTCAATAATTATTTTGATAATCACACAAATGATCGTCAATTATTTTGGATTAAAAAGGAATTCAAAACGTGAATCACAATTTTTAAATATTACTAATAGTTGGATTCCAGTGAATTGCATCGAATATTACTTGAAAAAATGAAATTAAATTAACAATCGACGAAATTAGCGCGTGCGAGTTGACGAAAGTGCTGTAGAGCGGTCGCAAGCACGAACGTAAACTCGCACGCGCTAATCTTTCAAGACGAATTGAGTTGATTTGTAAAAAAAAACTATATATTATATTTCCGAATGAAAGAATACAATTAAATGAATTCGATTAATTGACCCAAATAAATTATTGTTTAATTATTTTCCATTTCCATTTATTCAGTCATTGCGAACGTAAGGTTGTAAGTTTTTTTCTTGTGTGTGTGTTTGTCTCTTCTTTTTGAACTTTTGAGTTAAATTATGTGACTAATTTGTAATCTCCGAAGGATTGGTAAAACGTCAGCAACCCTTTCACGCAGTTCCATTAGCTCTGTAAAACGGGGTCCGTGTCACACGCGATCGACTAAAGCCATAAAGTTGCGCGGCGCCCGAAGGGCTGGGGGACACGCCGCGGGACAGCGCCAAGAAGTGTACAATGGCATGTATCGCATGCGCGCGACACGACATGCTCGAGCGGTGTCCAACAAATGACGGGTACCGTCGTGTGTGGTCTTCCCACCTGCGTGGGTGTCTCCGCGTTCAACGGGGTTCCCGGAGCCCCCCAGGGCCGCATCTCGCGATAAACCCTATCTCCACGAGTCTCTCTTGCGTTACTATTTTTTTTTTTTTTGTTTTTTCGACGAGGGTAGAGATTTCTCCGAGAATGCGACGATTTTTTTTGTCTCCACTCGGGATTGATTATTCGAGGCCTGCGCCCTTGCCGATACGGATCTGTGGATATAACCGTTGGATGGGAATAAATATACGAGTAGTCGCGTTTCCTCCGCATCGAGGGAAACAGGAAACGCGAGGAACGTGTCATGAATGAATTTCATCATTCGCAGCCAAAGCCAAAACAACCAACGGATTTCATATTTGAGCTTATCTTGTTCTGTAAATATATCGACACTGATAAAGCCACGTTTCTTCATGGCTTCACCTCCTCAGAGTGACTTGAAATAATTGACGGAGTCACAATGCCTGTAAAAACTTTTTTCATCCACTTTTTTTTATTTGTGTACATTTTTTATGTGTCTCAAAACCCAGAATTCCTCTCTTCTTAAGATTCTAAAAATTAGATTTTTATCATTTTTGAGCTTTTCTTCCAAGTTTAATATCTATTTCCCTTTTTGGATATTTGAGTGTAGGCATAAAGTTGATTCAATTTTTTTTTCTCACTATTTTTATCAAATGAAAAACCTTTTATATCGAAACAGAATATCGAAGAACAAAAATTTGTAGTGGTAGAAACATTTGTTTTACTCAAGATTCTCTCAAGACTGGCGAATTAATATCTAATTAATTTTTTTTCGTTTAGAATTGACAAGAAAATAATTCGAGTATAAAATTAACTAGTAAATTTAGTTCCAATATTAAGGAAATTGGAAAGAAGATCGTCTTTCAAAAAACGGCTGAGGAACTATAAAATAGTAAAAAGTAATTTGAGTATAAAATTAGCTACTAAATTTGATTCCAGTATGCAAGAAATTGGAAGGAAGGTCGTCTGTCAGACAAAAAAAAATAATAATAAAATGGCTGAGGAACTTTCAAAACCACTTTTGACAATGACATTTTAACTCACCCTGTATAGAGGGATGAGAGGAATCCACGGATTCTTCCATTTTGATTCTTCTTCCTCAATCAAGTGCAATTTTTTTAATTTATCCTCATTGATTTTCAAAAATAACCGCAAAGTCGTGACAAAAGTGACGGTAGAAAAAAAAAGAAGAGAACAAAAAATTGCGGATATGTCACCGCAACGTGAGTGCTAAGGGACAGGAAGTGAGGTTTCTTTTTTTGTGAAAAGCTTTGCGAAATGTCTGATCTCAAGTGTTCGTAGTTTGAGAGGGAGCGAAAGAAGTGACTCAAGGACGAGAGTCATTACGGACAATCGTCAATTTCCGGCGACTCGAGTGTCCTCAGACTTTCGGAGGGTTTGACACCCCGGAGGCTGGTTTGAGTCTGTCGTCACCGTCTGGCGTCTCCCCACGTGACTTTTGACCATTGTCCATCTGATCTATGAACCTCCGTGAGGCCATTGTCGAGCGCACAGTGGGACTACGCACGTCCCTGACCATATCTAGGGTATTCAGCGTCAAATTTCGGGGTCGGGTCGAAATTCCGAATGCTGAAAGTATCGAAAGCGTGAAACTCCGAATTCAAAAGTACCGATCTCAAATGTTTATACAGTACATTAAATCGAACGGTCAAGTAGCCGATAGTCAAGAAACATATAATGGTCTAAATGCCGACTAAAAGTAATACGAAACGTATTAAACATACAAGGTATTTTACCGAAAGAGTACGAAAACGACAGGTAACCGTACCGAACGGTTAATTTTACGAACTGCAAAACGCCGATAATTTTGGTTACGAACGACCAAAATTCCGAAAATCCAGATTCATGCACAGAGCGTAGTTCACTGAACACGACGAGGTGGCAGCACCGTTGCCGTAACAAGATCACGCTGAGTTATTGTTGGGGGACGGAGCGTATGGGGTACACTATTCTCGGCAATGGCAGTGTGTGATGCGTGCGGGCGATGCGGAAAGGGAAAACCCTCACAGTTACACACACTACGATACTGCGCGGCAAAATGTTGTTTCGTGATGTCGATTTTTTTCGTTTTTTTCAGGTATCGAAACTCTAAAAACTAGTTCATCGAAAAATTCAGAAATGAACGAGACGAACAACTTTTATTTCATTTTTACCCACCCTTACTACATTTGTACCACCCACTTCAAAACTTGAAAATAAAATGAATATTATTAGATAAATTGATTTGTTCTGACGAAGAAGTAATAGTATATTGTGCATCAAGTGCGGGAAGTTGGCGATTCCGGACGAGTGTGAGGTATGTCGAACGAGCCGAAGGCGGGTATCGGCACTCACACGAGTTAGGAATCGCCAGCCCGCACGAGATCCAAATCCTGTTTTTTGTATAAAACCTGATATGGAAAGTCTGACTTCGCGGACTGTGGAGAATGTGCGAGATAGCTGATCCTCTTACCGACCGAGGAGCGTGCCGGAATGTGAACATTCCGGCACGGCTCTCGGCCGGTAAGGGAATCAGCCATTTCGCGCACCCTCTACAGTGCGCGGAGTCGAACTTCCCATGCAGGTGTCACGAAAACAAATGTATGGGGCATTCCGTGTCAACTCAACCGATGATTTTCTTTTTCACTATTTTTGATTCGCTTCATATAAGGGGGCGTCCATAAATTACGTGAGGCGATTTTTGCGATTTT
>JAFFZH010014755.1:4161-35085 GCA_018420115.1 Euura saliciscinereae
ATTAATGAATAACAACGTTGTAGTTCGGGATTCTCAACGAATGAATTAAAAACAACGTCGTAATTCAAAACTTTCAATGAATTAATGGATAGCAACGTCGTAGTTTGAAACTCTCAACGAATTAATGAATAACAACGTTGTACTCTCTAAATCTGAATCAGCGAAACTCGCTGAGAATCAGCGACTATTCACTGATTTTCAGCGATAAGTATACCACTGAAGAAATCAGTTGTATTCTTATCACTGATTCTCAGCGAGTTCCGCTGATTCAGATTTAGAGAGTAGTTCGGGATTCTCAACGAATGAATTCAAAACAACGTCGTAATTCAAAATTTTCAATGAATTGATGGATAGCAACGTCGTAGTTTGAAATTCTCAACGAATTAATGAACAACAACGTCGTAGTTCAGAATTTTTAACCATCTGAAGTCCATCTCCACCGAATAACAACGTCGTAGTTTGAAATTCTCAACGAATTAATGAACAACAACGTCGTAGTTCGGGATTCTCGACGAATGATTTTAGAACAACGTCATAATTCAAAATTTTCAATGGATCAATGGATAATGGATAACAACGTAGTAGTTCAGAATTCTGAACGTTGATGTTTTTGAAGTAAATATGTACTGAGAGATTATGATGTTGTTGAACCAAACTACGATGTTGTTATTCCGATCATGAATTATCGAAATCGTGTGCCCTCGAAATCCACAGATTGTCCAATGCGAGGATCAAGCTTCTAGGATCTTGATGATCATATGATGATCCTGCATGATCTGATAATCTCCTAATTGAACGTTGAGCCTGATGGTCTTGGCTAATGGACAATGACTATAAACCGTACGTGTTCATATCTGCGTCAGACATTCAGACCTTGAGTCTAAGATGAGGTTGTCTGATGTTGATGAGTGCAACTAGTTTTTACCCACGTTATCTAGTCGCTTTCTGGCGGCGTCTCGATCCCACTGGTTCGGTATCACATAAATATGTCTCTCTCGATCCTCCCGACGAGTGCATCTAGCTCTTTACTGTATCCTGAAGAACAGCGTAGCGAGAGGAGTCATTAAGGTGGAGGTTGGCTAAATTGCTGGCTAAATTACGATATTACTTAGGGAACTCGCGCCATGTCGCTACAGTCACGAAGGTACATTATACCTACCTTTGTGGTGAGACTAGGCAGGGACAAGACTCCAAGGAAGTAACGGAGTTATCATCATTTTTAGTTCACGGTCTATCATTCAACCAGATTCAAGCCAATGTCAATACTACAACTGTTTAATGATCTTTGTGTTTCAATGGAAGTAAAATGACGTATACACTATTTCACAATTAAAATTGAATCTTTTTGTTCACTAAATTTATATTTATT
This sequence comes from Euura saliciscinereae, assembly GCA_018420115.1. Classification (NCBI taxonomy): domain Eukaryota; kingdom Metazoa; phylum Arthropoda; class Insecta; order Hymenoptera; family Tenthredinidae; genus Euura; species Euura saliciscinereae. The sequence continues at coordinate 5,531 of JAFFZH010014755.1, forward strand.
TTTAATCTTGGACCGCTTTGATCCAATTTTTAAGGTTTCTTGACGATTTCATATTACGAAGTTTCCCTGATGTTGATAACGAACAATTTTTACAATTAGCTGTAAAAAAATGTATCAAGTTTGGATCCACAGAAGAATCTAGAATGAACGCGGATTATGTCCACCTCTTGTCTATCGAAACGGTCCGATTATAGACTCGGACAGCGGGCATTTGACGATGTAAATTAATTAGGTCACGTTAATAAAAAATCTGCGATGATGAATCAGGAAATAATCTGATTGCAGATCGTTATGTTTCAATCTTAATTATTATCGTCGTCTCATTAGCCTCCCTCCGACAAATAACTTCACGTTCTTTTTTTCGAACACATGCTAACGAAGCTCTGTCGTTGCCTCGTTAATTAATTCACAACAAAAATTGGGATAATAACAAATTAAACGAGAGGACAAAGAATGAATATTAAAGAGGCGGTCGAAATTGGATTGTTATCCCGGTGAATCGGAGAAACTTTGACAAATGATCGAGTTGAGAATTGAATTGATGAAAAAGAGCGATGAGACGAGAAATGCGTCTAGATTTCAGGAAATAAAGAAAGTGAAATGTTTGATACGGTGAATTCGTTACCCGGATTAACGAAGCGCGACCATTTCCCAGTTTACGTAAGTCATGGAGAAGCAAAGTCCGAGTCGGAGTTGGAGGTAGATGTAGAGAACAGTCTTCAACAATAGTCGCATGAGCGGTCTTTGAAAACAATAATTAATAACCCGTCAATTGTCCCTTCCTCGTCTGTCCCTCACTCCGTACGTCAGTCTTCGCTTGTTATTGTTATCATCCGTTTCACGTGTTTGTGGACATTCGTCCTCATTCACTTCTCTAAATTGCAGACCACTCGATGGCTTTGAAATCACCGAAATCGCTCGTTACTCCACTGAAAAAAAATATATAGATGGGACGACTATGAATCAATCATAAAAAAAAGTTCTCACAGGGTTCAACAATATTTTATTTCCATAGAAAGTACAAAAAAATGTGGTAATTCCAACTGTTAATCATTCTTTTCAATTCAAAAATCCTATCTAATGACGGTATTAGATTAGAACTGATTAGATTTTGGCTCTGATAGGTTCAGGACTTTGCGAATTATTTGAATAACAATTAAGATTCTGAAAAATACAATAAGTTTGACGATACCAAATGGTTTTTGGGTCGCTGATCATGAATCTGAAGTCAGATTTGCGAAATTCAATTCCAATTTGCTGAAAAACAACTTAGAACATGTGGAATTCAAAATAACCGAAAACAATATAGATAACGGAGAGTTCACAGTCAGTCCACTAATTGTTTCTGACTAATAGGGAAGTTTCATGAATTTCTTTTACTCTCTTATCCGATAATCTGATGATTAAGATTAATAAAAAACATATTGCACCCAATTGTTTATAGTTGGTTTTCACGTAAACAAAGTTTTTTAATACAGCATTTGAATTTCGCGGTCGCGCGTGACGTCACATAGTGCCTTTTGCGCAAAGTTTCACCGTCTGACGGCGCTGCGGAAAACCATGGCCAATACAATAACATGGCGGCTGAGGTACTGTGTGACGTCACGTGGCGTTTGAAAATTGTCACTTTTAGGTGTAGACCGTATCTATGCAATATTTCTAGGACAACCGTAGCCAATATCGAGTTCAATGCGGCGCTGCGTGTCATGCCAACAATAAATTCACAGTCCCAGCTACGGATCAGAGATATAATTTAATCAGGAAATTTTTAATCGCTATAATTCTTCTTTCGCTCTCAAAGTGGTTTCAGGCATATAGCATCGTTACTTCCGTTTCTTAATCTCTACTTTTCTTTGAATTCAGGGTTTATTTGTATCGTTCCTACGTCAACCGCGGCGCATAGAACCCCTCGGGGCTAAAATCACGTGGCTAAATGACACGTGCCTTGATCATCCCTTCGTTGATAAGCGTGAGCAACACGTTGTTGGACGAAATCTGGAGCCCCCCCCCCCCCCCACCTAACTCGATCCATCATCAGAAAGGAAATTGTTCGGGTATTTGAATTATGATTTCATTATAAGCGGAAGTAGGAAATCGATCCTAATACTCGAAATGCAACAAAGCGCAGTTATGATACCAAAATCTCACGGGATAAACTCCTCTCTATTTTTTCTTTTCGACTCGTTTTGTCTGCAGATTACGAAATCCAGTCTTTGACTACTGTTATATTCAAAAACGATTTAGAGAGTCTTGGTTTTAGGTTCGAGTCTAAGAGAAAGAAGATTCGAAAATTTCTACTCGATTTTGTGTTTCTTTTTCTCATCCATAAAAGTTTTACAAAATTTGGAATTCGATTGTGAATTCTGAATACATTTTCTCATACATTTTGTGCATAGTAATTGTGTCACCAATTCGAAATTATTCTCAATCGATTTATAGTATAGGTTTAATGAATTGACGATCGATTTTAATTCGAACTCTGCATGAAGAGTTCGTTGACTTAATCAATTATCACTTGTGTAAATGGGTATCTAATCAAACAGACTTTGTACAAATATTTTGCATCTCGTTTGGTGTATTTCTGTTCATTTGACTCTATTCCATTCAGTCTGGTTAATAGAATTCGAAGACTATGTAAATCAATTGACAATTCATTGGACACGCGCTACAGTTATGAAGACTAATGGCATTGACTCGCTTCGCTATACTGAAGAAATTTATAGAATTGGCTTCCGCCGACATCATTATTGCAGTCGTCTGATCATGTATACGTCAGGGGGATTCTGTTGCCTATACACAGGCGCGGGTCACTAACTTCGCTGCGATGCTATTTAACAAGTATAAGTATTGAAACAGAAATGATATTGATTCAAAATCTGTTCCTCGAATATCGATTTCTGATCAATTTCTTTCTGCTATTGAATTGACGCTTCTTCTCATCGAATTCCATCACGAATTATGAGAGAAAATCATTCTTGTGATCCCCAAGAAATTTCAAATTACATATTACTTTCAAACGAAATTTTTCGCGCTTATTACGGTTCTGAAAAGCAAAACATTCTATCCATTACGTCGAGGTTTTTGAGAAAATTACACTCGAAATGTGGATAATTAACACTTTTTTCATATTGAATGTATTTTGTGCCAGCAAATTTTGAGCCGATCGTATATCTGCGGCGAAACATTCGATTCCACCAGATTTTTCAGAAAATGGATCTCAAAAGTCCGTTTTTCGATTCAGCCACGTTTTCTATTTCTTTTTATTTTCCAATTTTTCATCCTTTTCGCAAACGGACTTTTTTCACCTGGCTCTAACTTCAAGAGCTTTGACTATGTTCGAAAAATGATAGGGACATAAAATGTGCCAAAAAGCCCGAGCTCTTAGAAAAAAAATTGCACAATCTTTTCAAACTACACAGTTCCGGAATATTTTTGATAATATAGAAAAAATCAATATGTTATTCATTTGGACATCTTCGATTTTCCTGAAACTATTTACCTGAAAACAACCACTCATAATCAAGTTTTCCTCCGAAGGAAATTATGGGCCTCGGATTCGTTCGGAAGTTACACCATCATAGGTGCCAAAAAATCTGACAAATCGCAAGAAATCTCAGGGAAATCAATTTTAATTTCGACAAGAAAAGCGCACTTGATGAAAAATTGAATATTGATGATTGAATTATCTGAACTATTTAACTATTTCGAGATCTCACTATTATTAGTTGAACTATTTCGACCTAGTCGATTTGTTTATCGGATGATTCATTCTATTCTAAACAACAAATCACCAAAGATGACCAAAATCGACCTTTTCAGAATATTGACGTGACGCGATAGAATTTTTTCTGTTCGCGGATCCGGAATCAGCGTGACGATTTCCTCCAGGAACGAACCGCGTATCGTCCGAAAAAAAAATTGACCTTAAATTTGTTAGATGGCGGACTTACCTTTTCGATGGTTGCAACAAAAATTCATAATGGACAGAAGACTGATGAAAGCTTATATTTGATTCCTTCTACCTCACATTTTGAAGTATAGAGTATGAATGGTTCACCTTCACCTCTTGATAATTATTTTCCACTATAGTCGTACTTGATATCGTATAGAATGAAGTAACAAAATTACGCAGAGGGTCTGAAACTGGGCCGTTTAGCCCAATTACACTCAAATATTTTGACCAAACTGTGAGAACAATCGCAGTGTGGGAGGTTCAAACGAATAAAATTCATCTAGCATTGAATCTCTCCTTGACCACGATACTCGCGAACGTATCCGTCGCCAAGCGTCCAAAGGTTTTCATTTTACGGACAGGAAATTTGCTCAGAAATATACGAGAATCACGCGAAACCTTTGTCTTCCTTCGGTTCTATACATATGTACAGTACAGAGATGTACTACAGGAACTTGACACACATACACACACACACACTTATCAAACATGTACAAAATTACGCGCACGGATGGTAATCTCGCGTAACTGTGGGAGCCTCGAGTGAACCAGTGGTGGTTCTAAACCTGGTATTTTATTTTTATTTTTTTTCTCCTAGCCAGACAATCGCAATTTGCAATAGTGATAAACCCGTGTGCCTGGGAGCGTGAGCCATTGTCGCTTAACTGTTGCGTGTTTGTGCATCATGTCCGGCGTCCTTGTCGATGCATTCATCAAAGCATTCGTTTTATTTTTTATCCTCACTGATCGTTGCTGGACATCGCCACCGCGTGTGTTACCATAAATACTGCAGTCTCACGTCTGGCTCATCGCCTGTTGCGGTTGTCATTCATGAAATGTGGCAAAAAAGCGAAGCAAAAAATTTGGTTCACTGTGATTTTTGTTTTTATCTTCCCCAGCCACTAATCCACCTGACAAATAACCATTGAAACAATATCCAACGTCATCATACCGTCTCGATGGAATATATTGTCTCGAATCGAAGTCCTGTAACGTTTGAAACTGTCTCACTTGCGCGCCACCATTAAGGTACTGTGACGTCGATATTCGGTACAGCAAGCCCGCCATCTAGCGTCAGTTGTAGAAACCCACTCCTCGCTTTACACTTCGGATCTCCTAGTTCTTCAGGTTATTCCAATGTGGCGGTGAAATTGTGAACTCTGACTTCATCAGAAAACGTTTCACCTAATTTTCATAAAAAATTGGAGAAGTGAGGAATATAGTTCTCATGTTTTACAGCAAACTCAATTAGAATGAATATTTTCAATTCACGAAAATTAGCAACAAAAAAATTTGGAATGGTATATATTTTCATTACTCATCAAATCGAGATCTTGAGCTCGTTAAGTCTAGACGATCCTGCAATTTTTAAACCGGAAGTTGTTTATCCCGTTCATCCCAATGTCTTCAAGATTGGTTCCTCGAATTTTCTGAAATCGTGGAATTATACAATGCTGAGAAACTCATTGTGTAAAAAATTTCACCTTGACTTCTTCGATTTTGATTCAATTTTCAAGAAACGTTAAGTGTGACACCAGAAAATATATCATACAGAATGATTCGTCAAAAAAAAAAGAAATCTGTTTGTTTGCTAATATCTCGGGATTGGATTGAGCTAGAAGGTCCATCCACGAGTAATTTTGAAGCTAATGACCCCGGCTACGATAATCCTTACGGATGGAAGACAAAGTTTCCTGGAGTTTTTGTCGAAAATGAAATAATTTATGAGGTCTCAAGGGTGTCTGATTTGACGTGGAATGACCCAATTCGATATTACGTTTCTGACGTATATGAGTACCATAAAACCGTGTTTCATAGTAGAAACATCAGTTCTGACTGTATTAAAACCTTGACGACAGCTTAACGTCGTACTAATGACTGTTAAACACACCGGCGTGGCACCGATGACTCAATTCAGAGTTCAATAGGTATTGAATCACATGGGCTTATCGATTCCGCGACTGATACGAATCTACGATCATAAAACGGAGCATATTCTCGAGCGTTGCAGTATCCATCAGACAGCCCAAAAATTCGACCCATCATTACTTTTTCAGATGAGCCTGTGTCAATCATCCGCAAGTAGGATCCAAGTCAAATAATTACAGCTGTTCACACTATAGTTTATAGATGGAGGTAAAGGGGGAAGTTCAGTTCGTTGTACGAAAAAAAAAAAAAATCAAGCAGCTGATGATAGTCTGCCCCTCCCTCCACGCTTCGACGACCGCTTACACTTCATATTTGAACAAAATTCTAAATAGGTTCGTTTTGAATCGGGGGGAAAAAATCGCCTTTTGCGATTTCAGTCCCTTTTTCATTATTCGCTTCTCATACCCAGGTACAACAGTAGAGAGATAGATAAATACCGGAGGGTGGCTGTCGTCCTGGAGATAAGCTCTCTCAGTCAAGGTCTGTCGATTAAAATTCATCCATATACTGGGGTTGACCAGATCGTGAGAGAGGGGATTCTTCGGTACAGGGGAGTGATTCGTCCTTTCGAGTCTGATTTCATTGTCAGAGTTATTTCAGAACCACTGGTCCACAAAAAAGATTTTTTTCTGATCACTAGACTATCAGAGCTACCCAATTGAAGTAGAGTCCTTCACATAGATCAGCTTCACATAGTCAAAATATTTTAGTGAAAATGATAACTTTTGCGGTTTTTTATTCGTATTTCTCTATCTCTTTTTAGGCCTCTCATTCGAATGTGGTGAACTAATCCTAGTTTTATTATATACATAATAGACGAGGCTAAGATTCATTTTTCGAAGTCTGAAAGGGTGATCCAGTCGCTGAACAAAGTTTTTAATGACAATTGCCATTGATTTTGACAGCAAATCGTGCGAAAGTTGACCATTTTCGTAATGTCAGTAAAGAAAGAAATTTTCAAAAATTTCAAACAGTGAGTGAGGTATCAATTTTTCAAACCAAAGTCTTTGAAAATGAAGAAGAATCTATTAGCTTTGCTCGATTTCATTCTACCTTGGCTGACAATATTGTTTGATCAACTATTCCGTACAATTTTACCGTGACACAATTGTTCATTAAACGTTTCGTTGTATGTACAACAAGTAACAATATTCAACCTAGTACTGAATCAAGAAAATTATGTTTGATGTCGAACTGTAGGAAATAGTTTATCGAACAAAGTGGGTCGCAACAGAAAATCGAGTGAGGCTGATAGATTTTTCGTAATTTCAAACCACTTCGAACTGACAAAATGATATCCGAGCCACGGTTCATAATTTTCTGATTTTTGTTACGAAAATTTCAGGTAAGTTATCGTAGTTAACGAGTCAGTGAACTCAATCAATATTCAATGTTCCAAAATTTTTAGAAATGTACCGATTTGAGTGACCACTGGTCAGGAGAAACCTTAAAGTCAGTGTGCAGGCATCAGAAAATTCAGTGGCCATTGGACAATTATTTTCGAATGGAAAAGTAGCCAGAGTACGAAACTTTACTTGTAGCCTGAAATTTCATCAATCTTCGAAGATCATCGGCAGGTTTGAGATCGGAACCTGCGCGCAAGGATCAACGTGATTCGTGACATGTGGTATTCGACGTATGAGCGTGTGCAGAAACGTGTCCGTAAATTTTCCTATACATGAGTGGACAGGATCATCTTCCAGGATTGGCTCGGTACTCATACCCTCTGGCGGAAACGTACATAAGTAGCAGACGCAAACCCACGGAGCGGAAGTTGCCCGAGACAATCTATCCAACGGTGGATTGTCCTGTGTTGGAACAATCGATTCCGTAGCTTTCAAAAACAACGAATTCTCTATACAACGTTGTGCGGCACGCTGATCGCAACGTGACCGCATCTACTGCGTCAGATGCTAGACTATATACCGAGTATATGAAAAGGCAAACTCCGGGTTATGATTGTTGGATTAATTTCCTCCACAATATTTCCTGTACTCAAAGCCCCGAACCTTGTGACGTACGAACGTCTCTGTTTTCCGCATATACATCGCGTTACACCGTCTTCTTACGGAATCGCAACTGTATTCGGCACTCCTATTTTTATCCACCCAAAGGAAAAGTTTCTCGAAGGGACAAACCAACGAAGACGGTCTAATCGGCTAGAGAAAGTCAGCGGTAGAATATGATCGCCTATGAGGATGTCCAAAAAAGGACGGCGTCTTCAATCTCGGTGGGATAAATCGGCCGAGTCCCAACCGCGCCTTGATCAATCGCAGGCCCCTCATCTCCAGCGATTATTACTGATTTATGTGTCGCGAACCTCACGTCAGAAACGACGTTGCACAGAGCCGCATCCCATTTGCGCCCGCTATAAGCCAAAGCACGTGACTAGTAGAGAATCTCACCGAAACTGAAGTCCATAAACCATTGTGAGATCCGAAGATGCTGTGCCGGTGAAAGCGATACTCTTTTACCCTGGTTTAATGAGCGACCTGTTGACGCAGATCGACTCCCGATATAGGGCAACTCATGTGGGACAGGAACTCAAAGGAACGATTTCAATGTAATTTCGAGTCGATTTTTAAAGGTTTCAGACGATTTTCAATGGCTTCTGTGTATTTGACCGGTTTTGAAAAAAAAAACAGAATAATTTTGAGCGATCTGAATAAATTATTTATGTGACATGCGCCGAAAGTAACTGTTTATTCGGCAAGGTTATGTTTTTCGTACGAGCCGTTGGTTTTACCTGGCCAGCCGAAGGCGAGCCTTGTAAAGCAACGGCGAGTACTGAAAACATAACCTTGCCGAACAGTTGCTTTCTGCGCGCGCCCCATACAATATTTTTGACGGAAAAGGCGTTAATATAGTCACTTTGACGCCAGTTGAGTTCCGCACGAACTGCATATAGGAGCTGCTGTAAAAGGTAGTAGAGAGGGGGTAACCTGCGGTATAAAGACTTTATTCCGCAACTTGGACATGCGCACTTCGAACTGCGCATCAAAGTTGCGGAATAAAGACTTTATACCGCGGTACAAAGTGCCACTTGCCGGAACGAAAACAGGCGTCAAAAAGTGACTTCTTAATGCCTGTGCCTTAAAAAAATAATTTCAACCGGTTGTAGAATAATTTTACTTGACTTTGAACGATTTTAAGCGATTTTAAATAGATTTGAATGACTTCCGTGAATTTGACTCTTTTGAAGCGATTAAGATCTGCTTTCGTCGGACTATTTTTTTCTAAACTACTGGAAAATGAAAGAATCTTCAAGAAAATGAAAGAATCTGAAAGATACTTCGTCCTGCGATTAAGCAGAGACGACTAGCGCTGTGACAACTATTTTCCTTTCATTTTTTTATCACGTAATTCGATCCCTGAAGGAGTGCCATCACTCGTAGAAAATGAGACGCCAATTTCTGTCACCAGTTTCCGGTCTATGTCTCTTTCAGGCCGGAGCGCGTTCCAGTATGTCATAGGGTTCAGCGAATGCAAATCAGTCAGATCGCTGAATCAGATCACAGGGTGCAAATCTGTTCGCTAATCTTTGCTAGGAAACTAACCTCTTGCTTTCATACAACTGGATCCACGATAAACCGTCTACAGTTCCGGGTTAAAATAATTTCTATAAATTACAATGATTTTTGCATGATATTAATTGACATGCGATGCGGGTTTCGCTTATCGGTTGACACTCGCGTTTACATTGAGTCAGGTCAGGTCGCCGGGAATATGTATTTATCGCTTTTACATACCTCTTTATACCAGTCGATTCTATCTTTGATCCCGCGATTTGACTGCGTCGATTATTTTCAAGATCAATTATACTGTTCAAATTTGGACCGAGAAAGTTATACCGTTTCTATCAAGCCACGTGCGATTATAATCGGCAAAATTAGTCAGCCAATTAAATCCCCTGACTTTCGGTGCTAATAACGGTTCAAATTGACCAGGTGATTAGTTTTTTCTTATCTATCAGTGACGTCGGATGACTTTGAGGATCAAAATAATCGATCGGGTGGAATGGATTTTGGCTTGTTTTCAGTTTTACCATCAATTTTTCAACCGTTTTAGACATTTTTTTTAAAATTTTCTTTTTTGTCAGACTTTCAATTAATTTTCTTCACTTTTTTGGCAACTGACAGAGTCCAAGATAAACAATCCAAGTTTTCAAATAGACACCAAGGTCACGAACGACGAGGACAGAAAAAATGTTTTTCAATACTAGTTTGTTTGTTTTTCTTACAGATTTTTCGGTATCTCGGAAACGATTTTTGCTAAAAGAATATTTATCGGCGAGCATGATGATCGTCTTTATGCGATAAATTGGAAACGTTGCTATCACGACAGCAAATAAAATTCAGTGCATATTTAGGAGATAAAAAAATAAATTTTTGAATCCTAAAAACTTGAACTTGAAACTTTAGGGTTCCTTTGCCAAAAACTCCTAGCCTTTGGACATTCGGAAGACAGTGAAATTTCGATATGAATTTATAAGTGTTTTCATTTTTTAGTTCTTGATATTTTCTTCTGGTATTTTTTACATTGACTCAATCAAAATTTACATTCATATTCACTTAAGGATGTACAGGCCATACAATCTCAACCAAAAGTGAGTCTCGTCGTCAATATTGAGTACTTCGAGATGAGATAAAAATCGGAAAAAAATCAACCACAATCAACATGATAAGAGTATTCATTTTCAATAATAATAATGCCCAAAAGTTATCAACGAATTGTTTTAAAAAATCATTGTTTAACAAATTTCCTGGTGACGTTATTTTTTTTCATGTCAAATGAATTCGTTAATCTTTCCGAATACACATGAATTTTTTCAGAATTTTGTCACTTTTTTTAAATTTCCGTTTTCGGAAATTTCTAAAGGCTGTATTCACAAAACTATTAGTTCCACGCTCCGGAAACTTCGGAATTGTAATCTACATCGTTTCCACAATAACATATCCAAAATTCCGATTTTTTTTTCTCCATTTTTCAAAATCGAAAACGGAAATTGAAAAAAAGTGACAAAATTCTGAAAAAAATTCATGTGTATTCGGAAAGATTAACGAATTCATTTGACATGAAAAAAAAATAACGTCACCAGGAAATTTGTTAAACAATGATTTGTTCAAACCATTTGTTGATAACTTTTGGGCATTATTATTATTGAAAATGAATACTCTTATCATTATGATTGTGGTTGATTTTTTTCCGATTTTTATCTCATCCGAAGCTTTCTTGTTATTCTCAAACATTGTCTGATATCTTTCAACATTTCCTGCCATTTCGTAACATTTCGAACATGTCCCGATACTTTCTGATGTCTTCAAACATTTTCCGACGATTCCTTCATATCTTTCAACATTCCTAACATGTCTCAATATTTTCTTATATTTCCTCATATCTCCCAACATTTTCCACCTTCAGCACGCCTGATCTTCCTATAGGAGTTCTAGACGGTGACTTTGATGATTAAATTTGGCGGCGTTATTAATTTTACCATCGCAATTTTTCCACGCCGATTCAAAGTAGTTTTTCATTCATTTTCCAGTCTTCATCTTATATGTATTTAACCGAGTGTAGGAACCCCCCGAAGGGTTTCATAAACGTGGATGTATCTTCCCCGCTCCGTATAACGTCAGAGTGTAATCGAAGCGTAGGTACCAGTAGTCGGGTAGCTTTGTGACGGAGTTGTTCGTCGACGAGGGGGTGGTTCGGTCGGAGGAAACACGTGCCCTAGGAACGTGCCTCCTGGTGCACGTGGCCCGTCGGTACTGCACCCCGACGTTCGCCCCACTCCCATCACGTCCAGCCCTGTAGCAAGTCTCACTCAGTTACCCGAAGTCTCGCACGGCACTAAGTTCACAGTTTGCTAAATCCTGACATTTGCATTTGGACCTCGGTTTTTCATATTTTCATCATCGACGATCATATTAAAAACACTTTGACAACGCGGGAAAAAAATACCAACTACGATCGATCTTCGTCAGTTAAATACTCGAAATCTGATCAAGAAAACGGCATAAAGTAATAATAATTTGAAGAAAAAAAAAACAAAGACAAATCATCAAAATATATCGTAGGTTCGCGTCAATAATTATTCCCGGACCGAAAACAGTTATTATTTTCATTCCTAATAGCACACCGTTCATATTGCGCATCGATAAATCGATTTAGTGCAATTCGAAAATCAAGGAACGGAAAAAAAAAAGAAGAAAAAAACCGCCAGATTGGCAAAATCCGTTTTGGGGGCGTAAAAGTTCTTCTTTTAATATCTGGTTCGAACATGTATTTTATTTCTTGTTCGTATTCACTGTATGCTACAATTACTATATCAGTTGACATTTCTGTGTACATATCAATGTTTTAATATTCCCATAAATTTTACATATATCGTACATATATGTAGTTCTTATTCTTACACTGAAATGTCTCTACAGGGGGTGCGGTCACGTCTTGTGGTACCTACTTATCCTCAAGTTGTATTAAATATCAACGACAAATTTTTGCCATTAAAAGTAATGCGATTAATTCGTCATGCCTAGTAAGTCGTACCACGTGATGACCCTCTGGGAGATAATTTTTTTATTGAATATTGAGCGCGAATCCTGCAAATTTGCATTTTATTGAATTTTTTTTTTTTATAATCCAGTCTGATCAGAATTATTAACCCTGGGTTTTGGGTGCTTAGGTACGCTAATTGCCAAAGTTGAGGGGAAAATTCACTTCAAAGTCCTATTTGGGGGTTCGGAGTAGAATCAAGAACCGGGAAAAAATTATGAAAGAACTTCTTCTTTTGGGACAATTTTATCTTCAAGATAATAATAACTTTATTCATTACAACATACGTTTATTAACGTGGGAAAAAGGAGACAGTTAGCAAAATCGTATCAGGGCATCTGGTTCACAATTTTTTAGGCAATTGTGCCAAGTCAGACTTTGAATTCCGGTACATGCCCTTAAGTAAGAAAAAAAAAACACACACACATGAACTGAAATCGATTAATTCGTATTTCATGATTGAGAGTTCACGACGAATTCAGTATTCACCCACAAAATACTGATGGCAAACCCTCAATCAGGTGTTACTTTTTAATTTTATCGTTGCTTCAAGCTTCAGAACAAAATGAGATCGACGGTTTGAGTCGTGACTTTGAAAGAGAAAAATCGACGCTTTTGAAATGTTTTTTGAGAATCCTTTTACAATGATGAAAATTTCTTTGACGTTCTCTCATTCGATTTTTGATAGAGTTTGACAAGAAGATAAAAAAGAACGTGCGGGGACTTTAAAAGAAGCACTTCGAAGATGTCATTATAAAAGTTAACAAGTTACCAGACGACTTTTGTAAGTAAATAAACTGCATAATCAACTTGAGAATGAACAAAAAATATTTCATGATATTTGGTTAAATTCGTCCGAACCCTGAGCCAGGGTGATTGATTTTCAAATAACACGGTAGTTGGAATGATTCTCAACGAGTCGATTGAAACCTATCGATTATGATGAAATTTTTCATGTCCATACATATGTGTGATCTGTTTGTTAATTTATTTCTTCCTCTTTCACTTTCCACCCAAGACGAACTATCATCTCCGTACTGTCGTGACAGTTTGACGCTTCGCGTGTGTCTCATTGATTACAGGTGACCAGGTCACGTCTAAAAAACTACAGAAGAGAACTATCGACATTCTGACTGACAGCCAGACTGAAAAAGACAAAGATGCAGTGATTTCATCGTTCAAATCAGTGAAACGGGAAATAAAGAAAATCGGAGTAGACAAAAGCTGTCAAAAAGCATCGAATCGTACCAAATTTGATTGCGTATACTCTTTAAAAATAGTGAAATAAAATATAAACACATCGATCTCCAATTCCTTCGACAACAGACGAAAGGAAGTGGAAAAAATCGAAGCCCCTCAAGAGCTCCTTGGTCACTGATGATCAAGAGCAATATTCGATATTAAAAAGTGGATTGAAAAAATCGCCACGATAGAGAGCCTAGCGTGGCACGGTATGGGTGGCGCCTCAAATCACGTAGGTGACACTGAGGCCGGTGCATCATGCTGGCAACCACATCGATGGGAGTCGATACATCCGCACACTCATACTCATCAGCAGTATCAAACACATTTTCAACAGCCAGTACCAGGGCCTGTGATGCAGCCCGTTATCGCACCACCACCCACGCATCAACATCATCAGATACAATTGCAGCATCAACAGCAGCAATATCAATTTCATTCTTCGAGAAACATGGCGATACCTCCTCGTCGACTTTGCTCCTATTCTGCACCAGGTACTTGACTTAATTGTACCGATATGATTTTAAGATCGAACGAACCTGTGAAATCGATTGTATGTTCGGCATCCAATCATTTGTTGGCAATGGGTAAAAAAAACAAATACATTTTTCCAAACACGGGTGTGAGAAGTGGGACTTCACATGGCAGTTTAGAAGGACGAAAATGGCCGATTACATGGCAGGCATGCGCAGTTGACAATTCTTTCACTTTCCTCTCTTATGGGAGAAAATTTGTTCATTGATACTAAGATGGAGGGTTTGTTCACACTTTTCACAACAAGTGTGTTCAGACTTCTGCTGTGAAAGATTCTCTATACACTTTCATTGCAAAAGGTTGAAATTTTTCACCAAGACATTTAATGCACCAAAATTGCGGAATATTGCTGATACGAATTTTGGATTTCTTTTTTGACCATTTAGGGAACAACAATACACCAAATGGACAAAGATGTTATTTTCGTACATCGTAAAATGTGCGCGTGTCGCTTACTTCGATTAGTAAAAACGAATGTTAATACTATTTCCTCTACCAAATGCTCCATTTTTCATAAAAAAAAAATATTGATATCACATCGCCAACTCCAAAACTACTGTTTTTGAGCATGAGACACATTTCTTATACCTTCATAATTCGCCTTGCCGAAAACTCTTTTGGTCGAACAACAAAGAATGGCTTGAAATGAGAACGGCTGATGTAAACCACATATCTTGTCCTCGTGAGCCATTTTATTCTTTCTCATGGCCTATTGGCATAAGGTGATATTGATATTCCCTATTTTTTCCCCCTTCGTTGAAAGAAAATTCTGTTAGGGGTGAGTCGCCAGGTACAATATCGACATGGTACGGCATAGCAATCACTAAATGGACGTTAATACATCGAGTGATATGGCCTCATACCTCTTTCAGGGTCACTTTTACTCGGCCACTTAAATATGAGACGATATTGTATCGAAGTTAATATTCATTTCTTGATAGAACAAAAATGTGGAGGATAAAAAAGTAAAACGCACCCTAGAGAATAGCGTTCCATCGTTGTACCACGGGTACGTACGACCGTCCTGGGCCACTAATTCCCTCAACTATTTCCCCGTGATTGTGATGAAAAAAAATTATTGGAGATTCATCATTAACGTGATTGAGTAGAATAGAGTATAATTCCTGACAATAAAAATAGTCAGACAAGACTTTCTCATTTTCGATCTCGTTCTTCGTTAAAAATATTCTAGAGTAATTCTTGACAATTCAAGACTGTTTTACTCTCAACTATTGAGAAAGTGAAAATTGTCTTCTTTCTTGTAATATTCCATAGGAAAGTTGTATCCTCTTTTCCTTCGTGTGCATGTACAAGGCATCCTATTTCTGAACAGTGAAGAAAACAAGAATCGGCGCATGTGCGCGACTTTAATCCTCTGCTTTCCGCACTAGGATGAGAAATATCGGCGCCCTAGATTGCTCAGTAGCGACACTGTGAGAGATATCTAAACTCTTTGCTCAGTGGCGCCATCGGACGCATTTTGCATCAGGCTCGTGGCTCGTTCCTCAGCAATTTAGGCTAGGGTTCGATTCCCGGATTATCATAGTACATAGGTTTCAGTCGTGACGTAAATCCATAAAGGAAAGAAGAAGAAGAGGAAGAATTTAGTCTTGAAAAAATAGTAAATTTCCAACAGTTAGAAAGTCTTCGGAAGTTCCCAGAAGTTGTACACCAAAATTCGGAGTGGATAGCCCCTCGATTGAGGTTCTTCAGAGTAAATGAATCCGTTGGCAAATGGGTTCAAAATATTCAGGTGCATAAATTTTTCGATCGTGATTCACGTAACCGTAAGCGATTCCCCACTTGTCATGCAATTGCTATAAGGGATATAGGAGATATTGTGTTTACGTATAGCTACCCGCGCGTGTAATTTAGTTGAGATTTTTTTATAAACCCAGAATACATACGCATTGGTACTTTCGTACCGCTGTAAATTCGCGGGTTGCACTTGGAGAAACGCTATGATACTCACTGAACAGAATTACCGCACGTTTAGCCACACACGTAATGTAACTATAAGCAACAGATTGCTATGAATAAAAGATGTCCTCCGTCTCTAGACGGGATACGTAGTGGCGACCCATCGTCGTTTCCATATCTCGCAATTTTCTCACAAACCTTTTCACCGTTCTGATATTGAACTGGATATGCACACAAAGTTATGCAAAGCTTTTATAGAAAATTGTTTTATATACATTCTTTTGGGGAATGACTACAAGGAAAACGGTAAAAAGTTTAGTTTTTCCTTAATTTCAATACCTGAAATGATGAAAATAGGTGATTTATTTTTGTATTCATGACAATTGTTTTTCAAGAGCATGCTACACTCATTTTTTACTCTTCTTACCGACCTTACCGGGTCGGCAAAATGGTAATTGTTTGTGCAGTTTTCAAGAATACGTCTTCATTGTTGCATGAAACAAAGAAGTTTTCCGATATATATCTTCGGAATTCCATTGAGAATTGCACTCTTGGTTCCTTTTCCGCGCTCGCGACGCGTAGGCTTTGCTATCAGTGAAAACCCGGTAAGGTCGGTAAAAAGAGTAAAGAATGAGTGTAGCATGCTCTTAACTTCCCGTATCTCTGATTTCAGAGAAAATAGGAAGTTATTGTAATCACCCCGACAATGAAAAGTTGAGTTTTCACTGGATCTCCACGTTTCGAGGTCCGGAGAATCACTTCCGATCATTTTCAGATGGACGTCTGTGTGTGTGTATGTGTGTGTGTGCGTGATCAAATTTTTGTCCGACGATATCTCGGGAACGCGCGATCGGATTTCGATCAACTCGGTCTCAATCGACGCGACTTTCTTGAACTTAGAACTGATTAGATTTCAGCGTTGATCGGATAAGTGGTTTTCCAATTATTTGAATAATTAAATTGCCAAAAATAAAATAAAATTGTTTATATATCTTCGGAACGGATGAACGGATTGGCTTGAAAATCGGTATCCGAAGGTTTTTGAGGTCGCTGATCACGAATCTGAGGTCAGACTTGCTAAATTCAAAATGGCAAATCCAATATGGTGGACAAAAATCCGAAAATATCTTGATTTTGACGAAAATTTGTACCCGCAGGTTTTCCGGGTTGCTGATCACGAATCTAAAGTCGAATTTTCGAAAATCCAAATGGCGACTCCAATATGGTGGAAAAAATCTGAAAATATTTGAATTTTGATAATAACGGGAAGTTTATCTTCAAATTTGTCACTCAAATACTGTGAAAAATACTTTTCCACACACTCAGGATGATCGTACACGGAAAAATCCCATCTGTTGCCTTATAGTCTGGATAGAATAGAAATTGTGTAATCTTTTCGATAAATTGAAGAGAGCCTGTATGCATGATGCATGTAAATGTATAATAGTAGAGAATCGCTATAGTATAGCTGGGGTATATAAACTAGGAGAGTCTGTATAATCCTGCAGGACGAGGTACACGGAAAATGTATCTAATCACTTGCATATAGTTTCATATTCTGTTATGCTTTGTATTCTCCTCTACATCAGTTATTCAAGTTTTTTCCTGCCATTTTTATTATTCACCACTATCTGGTATGCAATTGCTTATCGTTAGTCAAATTCGAACCACTTAAACTCTACTCAGAATTTGAAATTCAGATAAAATATTAAGTTGATCAATTTCAGTCAAACCTATAATTTTCAATGGAAGAAATCGAAGGTATGATCACAACATTTTCTACTCTGTGATGATCCTTTTTTTTTCCAAATTTAGGATTTCGCTCAATTTTTCAAAGTCAGCTGGAAAGTTCATTGTTACTGTCGCGATCGTGATTTTCAATTTTGAAAAAAAGTACGTTCTCTGTCTCAAAAAGTACTCTGCCATATTTTGATTACATTGTGACTTTTAGGGCCCAACGTGATTTAGCGACGAAGTGAGACGACTTTCTCGTTGATATCTTGTTGAACAGGATAGGTATAGGGTCCTATACATATTCTATATATTATTGATGGAATAAAAAAGTTTCATTGAAGCGTGACCGCGTGAACAAGTCGGAGTGAGGTATAAGATAAAATATATGATCTAGCTGTGTAGAAAAAAAGAATAGAGAAACTATCTATTCTCTTACTCCATATCCTCAACTGGGATCTCTATGACTGTTACTTGATATCTTGGTCTGCTACTTGGATATATCTGCAGTACACAGACAACAAATGTGATTGTATGAAAAGTTGTAACGCGGTGTTAGCACCGTATCGAGAAATGACAGGTATCCAACAGTCAGATTACACCTTTCTTTTTTACCTCAAAAACTAGGCAGGAGGCCGCGAGTCGAACGCGAAAGTTTCTTCGGTAAATGACGAACGTTTATCTCTTGCTTACTAGGAATAATTATAACGTTACGAAACTGTATTATCTCAGTTTATAACCGGGGGAAGAGAAAAAAATATATCGAAAAAATTGTTTCCGGTAAAACCGTGCGGTCAATTGATCGGTCGATTTTTCCGATTCGATTTTTCAATCAATCTAAAACCTCTGATAATTGATTAGCGCAAGAAACGATTGATCGAAACCGTCGCCCCGATTAATCGATTCGTCACATTATAGTCCCACTTTCATTAGTTCCACTCTTCTTTTCGAGAGAGTTATTATAACGATTTCATTGAATCGACAAATTCAGCAAAATTTCATGTGTCCAAAAAAAAAAAACCAGCTGCCAGATGGAAATGAGGTCCTATTTCGAAATATTTCGTCTAAAATTCCATGTAGAAGGAATAATTGAGTCTAGAATTTTTTTACTCGCCAATAATGTTACCCTCAGGCAACGCAAATGCAATTACAGTAATTTTTTTCTTCTGCCATAATTGTGTCGAGTATTGATTGCTTTTATTTCTCTATCGATTTCCACATAAAGATTCTGTGATTTGTCTAGTAATTCTGTTTTTTTTTTTTTTTTTTTTATTTTTTTTTTTTTTTTTTTTTTGTTCATCTCGTTGAGTGAAAGAATTATCCGGAATGCGGTAAAGTATAGGTAACAGATCGTTACTCAAGCTCATCGAATACGAACGAACAAACGTACGGCTGTGGTTATATGTTTATATATATATATATATATATATTGTATAGTTGAATATATTCTTCATTGCAATAATAGTTACACCTACCCACGGTAGCGCGTCGTATTCCCAAGGACAAGTTCTCTGTAAGTAAACGCGCGGCGGCACCTCAAGAAACCGGAAATGGTTTTAATTAACTAAACTACATATGTATACCTATTAATAAGGAAAATGTGAGAAAATCAAAGAAGTTTTAGCAAATGAAAGAAAAAATAGTAACGTTTTCATCACAATCGCACGCAAAGTCCGATTACACGTGCACGTTTGAGTGCGTAAAATCGAACTTTACGCACGGCGTGCGGAAAAAATTAATTGAAAAAAACAACAACTTTAGATGCCACTAATATGACTTTCACTTTTGTAGTCATCCTCTCATTATCGAACTATTAAAACCTGCACTCGGTTTTAACGCGTTTCTGTTAATTCGAGATTTTAAGTATCTCATATATCCATAAACTGGCGAATGCGTGTCCAAAGATAATAATAATTGAGCAAAAACCGAGTAAGACTGAATGTGTACATATTGAGAAAGAAAACGCTCTGATATATAGCTCGATTATTAGAACTCTAACGTGTATTCAATGTCGAACTATGTATGTTCAAACTATTCATACACACTATGAAGCCTCAAAGCGTAAAGATGTCTGATTCTGTCTCTTCTAGCAGAGCTTCTAGCCAGTTACTCAAGGCCGAACGGCGTTCCTTTTCGCTGCCTAGGATAATGTAACGATGATAGTTCTTTGCAGTCACGTTTCCACAATCCGCGTTATACCCACACGCCAAACCTCTATACGACGCCATATGTGCAATCGTTCTTCGAATTTTTCACTCATTGATTCACGTTTTTATCCACTTCGAACATTTTTATATCCATTTTCAGAAATTTTTTACCGATATACATATTTTCGACTGTATCTGTAAGGTTTTATCCGGTTTTTTTTCTTGATTCTTGACCGCTTCGGTCTATCTTATCCACGTTCAAAAAGTTCTATCTATTTTTACCCATTTTCATATATTTCTATCCGTTTTTATCCATACTCATATATTTCTATCCGTTTTTATCCATACTCGTAAATTTTTTATCCGTTTTTATCTATAATATTAAGCTGCTTTTATCCGTTTTTTCCTATCATATTTAGATACTTTTATCCGTTTTTATCCATACCCATACGTTTTTATCCGTTTTTATCCATATTCAGATATAGCTATCCGTTTTTATGCATACTCACACGTCTTTGTCCGTTTTTATCCATACTCAGATATATCTATCCGTTTTTATCCATACTCGTAAATTTTTATCCGTTTTTATCTATCATATTAAGATGCTTTTATCCGTTTTCATCCATTATATTTAGATACCTTTATCCGTTTTTTATCCATACCCATACGTTTTTATCCGTTTTATCCATGTTCAGACATATCTATCCGTTTTTATCCATACTCACACGTCTTTATCCGTTTTTGTCCATACTCGTACAGTTTTATCCGTTTTTATCTATCATATTAAGATGCTTTTATCCGTTTTCGTCCATCATATTTAGATACCTTTATCCGTTTTTTATCCATGCTCGTACGTTTTTATCCGTTTTTTATCCATATTCATATATATCTATCCGTTTTCATCCATACTCACACGTCTTTATCCGTTTTTATCCATATTCAGATATATCTATCCGTTTTTATCCATACTCGTACAGTTTCATCCGTTTTTATCTATCATGTTAAGATGTTAAGTTATATCCGTTTTCATCCATCATATTTAGATACCTTTATCCGTTTTTTATCCATACTCATACGCTGTTATCCGTTTTTTATCCATATTCATATATTTCTATCCGTTTTTATCCATACTCGTACAGTTTTATCCGTTTTTATCTATCATATTTAGATACATTTATCCGTTTTTTATCCATACCCATACGACTTTATCCGTTTTTATCCATAGTCATATATTTCTATCCGTTTTTATCTATCATATTAAGATTCTTTTATCCGTTTTCATCCACCATATTTAGATTTTTTTATCCGTTTTTATCCAACGTCATACATTTTTATTCGTTTTTTATCTATCATATTGTTACAAAGTACGAGACTGAGTAACAGAAATTAAAGGGTTCTCCCAAAATGATTAAGGCGAAGCGTGAGAAGAGTAAGCTTTCCAATAAATCAATGTTTATTCAAAGAGTGAGCAAAATGTACGTGGTTTCTCTTTAAAGTCCGAAACTGCAAGACTCTTTTTACAATAATATATGTAATTCTTATGCCCATTTATTAATAAAAAATTATCAGCTGTTCTATCGGCTTACTAAGTTTATCAAACGTCAAAGTGACAGCTAACTGACACCCTCACAATCTAACGGGTGCCTCCGTTACAATATTAAGATACTTTTATCCGTTTTTATTCATACTCAGAAATATATATCCGTTTTTATCCATCATGTTCGGGTACTTTTATCCGTTTTTAGCCATATTTAAATATTTGTATCAGTTTTTATCCATATTTAGATGATTCTATCCGTAATGTGTCCATTCGTATCTGTATTTATCTATTTTCCGCCATTATTATCCATTCTTTGAAGAATTGATTTCTCAATATGTATTCCAAATCATTTGCGAGTATCAAGAATGTCATGAAATTTTATTCTATACCAACGAGTCTCGTCCGGTTTATCTTTTGGCCTGTGCGAAGACCGGTACACGCTATCCTGTCGCTAGTTGATGTATTATCCACCGCTCCTACCTCTTCGTATTCTATTCCCCTTCTTACATTTCCTTACCTAATGCCTTGCCTCAACTTCTGTTCGCATATTCCCTATGTACGAACTTGTCCCACTAGTCCTAGTCTCGATATAGCCTAGCCTATACAAGCTAGAAGCTGCCTTATAGACACTTCATAATCTCGCAACCGACGAAGACGCGACTTATACCAACCATAAATCGATCGGACTTACCTACATGACGTTCCCGACCACTTTACTTAATTCTTTTTCTTACTTTTTTTTTATCTTCGTCATAGGGGAAAGTCTCGTCCCACACTCTTAGTTAGCCTGAATTTTCGAGATAAATTTACACATTTTCCATAAATTTTCTTCTTTGAATTTTGAAAATAAATCGAAATCTGGCACAATTTCGCTATTGTACGTTTAACGGTGATTAAGAATGAAATGACGGTAATGGATGTACGTTAATCTAGGTGCATACATTACACACTTATGACTATGCACGTAGACAAAAATGAGTCAGCCTCACTCGCGGTTGGAAAATCTGAAACCCACACTCGGCTCTATAAACGGTAGTTGTTCGTTGTAGATAGGAAAATATTGCAAGAACATGAATTGACATGATATAAATTAATCTAGACTTTTGCATCGGTTGAATATTTGCTGGGAAAGTTCAGTTTAGAAGATAGATTTGAATGATGAGATTCAGCAGAGATGATATATGAGTAGATGACGTGTGTTGTTCGGCTGAAATAGGTTTGGAAATAGATTTGTGTGCCGGTCATCACGCTCGATAGCGTACGACTCTTTTGAGAGAAGCTGCAGTATCCAATATCAAACCAGGAAGGTTCGAGTACAGACACTTATTTCGTTTTTTCTTTCAATCGCGCCTCATGTGGTTTCCCATATTCATATTGTTCAAATAAAATGATTGTACACATGTTATAACTACAGTTGTAACAGAAAATAGAAACAGCTGTGGAAAGATACGAACATCAAAATACATGAAGAACCTTTAACATTCAACGTTTAATCAGCTCAAGGAAATTCGAACTATGTCGAAACTGTAGAAAAAAAAATTTAAACTCGGATATTCCGGATGTTACATCAACAATGTCTAACAATAAGTTGAAAAGTCACCCTGACCCATAGAATTTATTCTTACGGCACAGGCATTATAAAGTCTTTTCACCGCAACTTTGATGCGCAGTTCGAAGTGCGCAGTTTACTGGCGTCAAACTGACGATCGATTAATTTTCCATCAGAAATTACACGTTCATTTTTGTTTTTGACAAGTTTATCCGAATTTTCAGCCGCATGGTGGCTCTGATGTCAGTTTCACGACGAAATCAGATTTTGGATTGAAAAATAGATTGAAAAAAGATGAGGAGAAATGGATCGATTCTTCGAAAATCGTCCGTCTTTTAACGTAACCTGCAATTTCATAAACATAAAATCATTTTTTCCCGGAGTCCTTGTCACCTGAGTAAGTAGACACAAATGGAGCCTGAAGTGGGTTTGGAGATTGAGGTATAATGGTGAAATAATGATTATGCCGGTCTTTGAATATTTCGATAGAGTAATAAATATGACGAATAATAGCGCCGAATATTGAATCGTTGACATCAATATTATATTATCCTTACGCAATATGATAATATTCCACAATTCCGCCTTCAGGGACAGGGATAAAATTATTTATATTCATTCGTATACAAAGTCATTCGCAAACCTTATTTATCGGATGTTTAGGGACGAGTTATTGTGATTGTGTGTCACACCTGTACTAGCTAAGATTTTCCTTTGTCCGGCGCCTCGCGCAAGCTCAATTAAAGATTAATACTTTTCTTGCCTTTTTTCTGGCTAATGACGTATGACTAGAATCTGTAGAGTGATTATCGAAGTATGCAATCAGAATTAATAACGCATCACGGTCCGATTTTTCACAGAATTACATTATAACATTTAGTTTCTTGTACGTTTGAACTTCAATAATCGATTCTAACCGAGAAAATCGAGCCGATCCCCTTCTTTCTTACGTAGTTTCCTTTTTTGATAGCTTTTACCGTATCGTTTGACCAATCGGATAATCTGAGCTCTGAGATCATCCTGGTCTCCAATATCTTAGTTTCATTATTTTTCTCAAACGCTGTTGGTAGTCGATGTAAATCGAAAATAATCGGAGGACTTCAGAAAGACATAAAATGGCGTCAGATTTTTACCGATTTTTATCCATTTTTATCAACCGTTGTCAATTTTTATTCGATGCTATGCGTCATTATCCATTTTTTTTTTAAATCAATCTTTATCCGCTTTCATCAATTTCTCTTCTATATTATACATTTTTTCCCGTTTCTATCTTTTGAGAAAGTATGAAAAAAATGTAGACGTTAGAAAAACTTCAACAAGATATCAAATTTTGGCAGTTTCTTATACATTTTCATCTGTGTTTGTAAATTATTATCCTCTTTTATCCGTCATTATCCATTTTCATCCATTCTTATCCGCTTCTGTCTGTTTTATCCGTTCTCATCCAATTTTGTCAATATTTTATCCTCTCAAGTCCATTTTTATCCGTTTTTATCAGTTCTTATCTTATCAGTTCTTATCTTATTAAAAGAGGGGGAAAAAATATAAAATGTCGTAAAAAAACTGTTAAACAGGAATTAAAAGAGAAGACGAAATTTTTTGGTAGTTTTTAATTCCTTCTTTGTTCACGAATCGCGGATGCGTCTTTAAACTGTTGTAAGGAGGTCGCGAAGCGGAGGTTGCGGGCCAGACTCTAGAGTGCAGCTTGGGACCTCGTCTCCATCGCTGTGCCTCCCACTGGAGCATTATGCGAGTCAAGATAGAGTATCTCAGAAGAAACATTTCCCTTCTTTTACCAGGGTGATCCCTTGACCCGGGGCCCTGCCCACCGAGACCCACGCACCAGGACCCGGTTCAGCCCAACCCTACCACGATCATCCTCTTCCTTACCCGACGAGTACGAGACTTACCTAGACTTCGACCAGAACCGAGATGTCTTTCTGTCCGTTGTTTCCTAGCTCGCGATGAACTTTGTCCAGGGTCAAATTCCGATCTGATTATGCGGGAAAAAGATCATGAAAATTTGGAAAGATTAGCTTGTCTTTGATTAAGGGGACCAGTACAGGCGTGACGCTGTGCTGGTCCCCTTAAGGCTTGATGCAGAGTGAAGAAAAATTCAAAATTTTGGTTTGAATAATTGGAGAGAAGTCTCAATATTTGATATCCTTTTTTTCCTAACGATTTTGAAGGAGGAAATTCTTTTTTATTATCCTCTTCAATGAATGTCAAAATGATCAATTTTTTCTCATCTTGTTTTTTGGCTGTATCTCGCTTCTGGTTACTCCGAGGTGAAACATGAATGAGACTGATTTTACAAGTCATAAAATTTTTTACAAAAAAAGTTTCTACGGTTTTTCCCCTACGATCAATTGTTTGGAAGATATACAGGCTTGAAATTATATCTATTTTATGGAAAACTTGAAATTGTGAATATATATTAGTTTGAAAAACAAAACTGACGATGCAAATGAGTGAGACGAATTTGTCTTCCGAAAAGTATCTCCAGTTTTATGACGAGACAAATGACTCGATTCTGTAAAAGTGTTTTTAGCATTTCAATCGCAAACAAGTTTTATAACTTTCACAATTCTCAAAATTTGTACAATTTTTATTATTATGACGAATTTTACTTTTTTTTTTCACAATTCTCCCCATACATGTTGACTGCCCAGTCTACCAGTAACAATAAGATGAAGAAAAAGAAGAAGAAGAAGGTGTTAATTAGTGCGGAATGAAATAATCATAATAATAATAATGACAATGATCAGTAATGAAAATAATTCTATTTTGAAAGTAGCAAATTAGCAAAATACAGACCATAATTCGTTCTCCGAGGATATAAAGACTTGATTGTTATCAGAAATCGCAGATGCATTGTCTGAAATATGCCTATGTAGACACGAAAGACGTGTTGCAATAATTTTATAAAATTTATTCTTCTAAATGTCTGCCTGACAGATGAAACACCCCCTCCTGCTGTGGTTACAAGCATCGCGTTCTCCCATGTCTACGACGATAATCGTCGACTGTTATAACGAGGTGGCATGAAACAATAAACCTTTGAGAAAAATGGTTGTTTACTTTATTTTTCATCGCGAAATTATCATGTATAATAGCGGCGGTGAGAATAAGGGGATAATACACTACCTAGTCGGGGATCTACCCTCTGCGTGAAAAATATTGAAAAAAAAACATGTTCATTTTTAAATGAAAAATCATCAAATACTCTAATTATAATCATTTTCAGGTGACCCCATGATAACATCCTCACTGAAGGGTAAGTTATGGCTCAAAAGCCAAAAATTCATCATTTGTTTTTGTTTTTTTTTCTTTTGTAAATTTATTACCAGTCACATTTTCAATAACATTTGTTTTTGGTTTGTTTGTATTGGTTTTACTTGTCGATAAATAATTCAGTATATTTTGATCCTCATGTTTCGAACAGTGAGACTTTCTACGCTTCAAAGGGTTGAAAAAAATGAAAGCTAAGGACCAGCCCCCTAAGATAAAGATGATAGTTCGCGTATCTATTATAGTAAAAATAATTCAAGTTCTATGTAACAAAGAACCGATCGTCCGGATACACGGATTTTTATAATCGTTCTCTCTACTCTGCCAACTAGCTACGGCATATTTTAATATCAACCCACGCGCAATGAGACAGGGAATAACCTCACTCTTACCCCGCGGTACGGACGCACGTGTACAGGTGATTTCATGCGATAACATTATTCGCCTTATTAATACCCAACTTCTGTGATTCATTGTCGTGCCAATATCCATCTTGTGTTGTTTTGTTTTATTTTTTCGTTTTCAATATGCGATGTCACGGTTTTCTTTCCCTATTTTCATTACCATTCCTCGAGATTCTAATTACAGTCAAACCCCACCTATTCGAACTCGACTCTTCTTCTAGTTCAACAACATCGAGGTTACATTGAATTCCTTTATTCCAAATGTGAAATTAGTTAGACACCCATTCAGTATCTATGAAGTACATAATATCAGGTGGTGTGATCAGGATCAATGGCTGTTGGAGCTTTTTCTAACCTTTCTGGTCCAAAAAATGTTCCCAATCGAGTCTTTCGTGTGTCCAAGCAGACGTTCAGATGATTAGTCGGGACGAAAGAAAGAGTTAGAAACAAACATTTTTACCTTGAAATAAATAGTCAACCTGAATATTTCCGCATTCAACTATTCTTCTCATTTGAAAAACTCGTCGAGACTATACCCAAATTAGCAGGACTGTGTTCCGTAGGGAATCTAACCTCTGAATATGAGGTAATACGGTAAGTTGCGCGCGCATCCCTTCGCACAACAGCCACACGGAGTGGGAGGCCTAGTCGAATAGGTAAGCTTCTACTGTATCCCGATTGTGTTCCCTTTCAGATTCGAATATCGATATCACAGAGACACTGATCTCCGATCTCTTAAATTCACTCTTTTGATCAATGAATTGGAAACATAAGTTTCCCGCAAGCCTTAACGCGGATCTCTGACAGTCTCCCTTTTATCATTACCGAAGAAGGTCATCTTCCGTATCCGAGCACAATCGGATATCGCGACGATGCATTTCGCTCTTGCCGAGATATATCACCTTGTGATTGTGCATTTGTATACCTAGGTGGTACACCGCTAGAGGTTAAGAGCTACGTTAGAGGTACATACTACATACTGCAGCGGTATACCTCTACCTCTACCGTAAACACGTAATCATTTTTATTGGACAGGGAGGAGAGAATGTTTTGTCCTTGTGACGTCACATCCTGCGTCGCGTTTATCGTGTGTATATAAAAGTATAACTATTTTGTCCTGTCCGTATTGGAAAAAAATCTGTGCTTCTCATTTCCTTTCGTAGGAAGAGCAGACGAGGAAAAAAAAACCCTCTCAGACTTGTTCGGAATGATCTGGAAACGATTTGAGTCGTTCCGACGTATTCGTTGAACCATGAGCTTCTGTGTTTGAGTAAGAGAGAAACCGAAACGCGGCGCCTATTGTGAACCTGAAGACCTCCTGCATTCGACGCACCGTTTGCACAGCTTGTTTCGTGTTCCCCGTCATTTCCATAACCGAAAACAGATTATCAACACACGTGTGATCGAATTCGATTTTATCACTCATATTTCATACGAGGCTACGTCGATACGGGATTGATATTGAAAGAAAAAAAAAAAGAAGAGGTTCGATTTACCTCCGGCTTATCGTTATCCTCGTGTGCAAGGCTCTGTAACCCGATACTCGACGAGGATTATTCCCTGGTCCTGACTTTGCACGCGACTTGTAGGCCTCGCCTGATCTATCAGAACCGGTAATCCTGCAAATTGTTGAGAAATAACAATCTTAACGCGGTTTAGAGACACTCGATGAGAGCATTTAAAACGCATCCTCAATAGTATATCCGAAAAAGCATGTGATTAGCACGAGTAGCGGAGAGGTTGAAATTATTTTCAAGGTAATAACATCTCGTTGCCGTTCACGTCGCTAAAACTGGTAGCCGAGTGAGTTCGACGACTATTAGTCAGGAATACATTGTTTTTAGACGCTGTTCCCGGTCCCGGTGTCGTCTCACCGTATCTTTTGACTTTTGTATATTTTTGTCGAGCGCCTTTTGATTCGGCTTGCATACATTAAACGCTCTAGTCTCTCTCCGAACATTCCCCGGGCTAGATAATCATAATGACAATGTCGGCGTATAATGATCATCGTTATTACTCCTAGGAGTCTACCAAGAGAGACGTCGCGTCGGGTACTAACACCGATCGTTTCGAAGGTACAAGGTCCTCAGCTATCCTCTCTATCCACTCGCATTGTCAATCTTAGGTATCTGCAACCTCTTATTCAATACGAGGCCGCTTCGCGAATTACCGTGCTATCAACGGCACGCCGAGTGCTACCAGTTTTTTTTCCAGTTTCTTAGTCAAACATTATTTTATTTTTTTTAACTTTTTTTTTCATAAATTATGCTCCGTATATTTCCTTATTTTAGAATTTCGATTCAGCTTTTCAATGATGAAATCAATTTTTTTGTTTTCCCCCAAAATTTTTAGAAATATTAACAAATATAAAATAAATATATTTACACGTTTTTTTTATATACAAACCTAACAATAGCCGATAACCTAACCTAACCTAACCTTAACCTAACCTAAGTACAAACCTAACCTAAGTGTAGCCTTAACCTAAGTACAATCCTAACCTAAGTGTAGCCTTAACCTAAGTACAATCCTAACCTAAGTGTAGCCTTAACCTAAGTACAATCGTAACCTAACAATAGCCGATAACCTAACCTAAGTGTATGATGTAGATACGTCTAACCTTGTGTACAGCTGTCACGAGATTTCAGAGAACAGGTGGCGTAATCTTCAACTCAAAGACAAAATTTTTGCCCTGTTACATAGTTGTCGTTGGATATTTCTCGCTTTTACGTCAGTAAATGTCGTTTTTTTTTATCACTAT
>JAFFZH010014755.1:35095-55538 GCA_018420115.1 Euura saliciscinereae
TCGTTTTTTTTTATCACTATTTGAGCAACGACATTTAGGTAAACATAGAGCAACATGAATGAACGATTTTCTAAAAAGAGTTCATCAGAGTGAAAACTGAAGTGTTGAAATCTTTATAGTTGTCTGGTCTCATTTAGATCCTCAATCAATTTTTATGACAGTTTTTACTTTTCGTATTTAAGGCATTTTGAGTTTTTGTACCGAACTTTTTCAACTTTCAAAATGCATTCATGTTCAAAACAGTTATGTTGGAAAGCAGTGACGTACAAATGAGAATTTTTATTCATTCTCTTGAACTGTTCTTGCGGAATTGTTCCAATGGAAAAATTTTGTGTTCAATTCCGAGTTTCCAGACACTTTGCTCTGAATATATAATCACAGGATATTGGTAATCTGCGTAAATAGCCTGTGGGATAAAGTCCGGGAATATTAATCCATCATCATCGTTAAAAGAAGAAAAGTTCCAAAATCAGTTTACTACTCATTTTTTCAGAGAAAAAGAAATCAAAGAAACAAAAAATGGAGGTGAAACTGTTATACGGAAAAGTTTCGAAAACACCACAGTTGTCATTATGATAGACTTTGTAAATTTTACGTTTTACTTGTTTCTTCAAAAAGAACTTCAAACCTGTTATTGTATCGGTACTATACAAGGGGCCGATGAAAACCGATGCAGTCAGGCCACTATCGAACTTTTTTCTTCGTTATTTCTAGGCTATTCGATATCGCGTTATTTTTTCTTTTCCTTTTTTCTTTATCGCTTGGCTTTTACAAGAATATCGGCGATTGTGCCTTTACAGAATACAAAAAAAAATATAGATGAGTAAGAAATTCATACTTGCATATAGAATTAGTAAAAAATATCACGATGTTCGAATAGTTACTCGAAAATTCAATAGCAAGCCTATAATACAACCAAGATCGCAGCTACTGGTTCCGCTGCCTCCAGCAAAATTAATCGGATAGTTGAGCAATTTTAGAAATTTTACAATTTCCCCCAATCGCTGGTCTCTACCCGCCTCTGCTATTCCTCAATTATGCAACCAAACGCAAATTAACGGCGTTAGGTTAGCTGAGCACCAAATTTAATTAACTTCCCGAGAAAGTAGCTGTGATGAACATACTCTGTCTCGATAATTGAAAAACAATCGGAAAGACTCGATTTTCACTATCTCAGGTTCCTTTTTTTCGCAAAATGTTGAGTGTAAAAAAAATGGCCGCTCCGGAAGACCTAATTGTCTTGAAAAAGCTTCTAACTGAAGGACGATCAAAATTGTTGTAAATTCATGGAGAATATTTTTTTCGTATTTTGTATCTGGGATCATTCAGGTTGTAAAATAACGTGAATAATGATGATTTCATTTAAGTGACACAGTTTCGTGCTTGATGCAGATTTCAAATTTCCTATACTATATACGTTCTGCAGGAAGTAGCAATTCCATTGAATTGCCTCGACCGACAATGAAGCGTCCAATGACAATAGTAAAACGGTTCGGTACATAGCGAGACGCCATGAAAATTCCTCTAGCTGTAATAACCATGTATAAACGTAATTATACTGCACATATTTTAATGCATTGTGAGAATCTTCGTGCTAAAACGACTATTTGAAAAAAAAAAAGAAAAAATAATCTGAATACGACTTTACACCATTTTTTTTTCACAGAAAATTTTACTCCGCTTAAAACTAATTACAGAAACGTTTTATCGACTCACTAACTATAAGCAACAACTCTTTTATGAATCGCGCGTATGCCACGCAGACTTGTACCATATGCGTTGGGATCGCGATGCTTAATTGTGATGTGTAAGATAAAAGAAGATAAAAGGCAAAATAAAATGGAAGAGGAGAAGAAGATGAAGAGAAAAAAAAATGAGAAAACGGAAGAGAAAAAAAAAACGATGACACAAGTCACCGCACGACGTCTCTGTGCAGCTACGACGAAGCGTTACAATTTTTCATAGTTCGCACACATCTGTCTTTCAGCTGACTATTTTAATTAGTTCTCGTTTTATCTTCGTCACATCGGTTTTCGCACACCTACCTCTATACTTTGGGATTGAAATATTACTTGCACAGTTGCTTTTTGTAAACTCTTACATTAATGTGGCAGTCCACATCATTTCACTTAGTGTCTAGACCTCGGTATCTTCGATTCGATCCTCGATTTTTTATCTTCTTATTCGAGCCCTGAGACCTTTTGCTGATTTTTTTTTCTGATTTTTCGGACCAACGCTTTTTGAGCTATGATTTTTTACAACTGAAAAGAAGAAATCAATTTGTAAAATTTGTAAAAATTTACAAAAATTATATTTCTAACTCACGCTTCAAAATATATGTAAAGAGCATATTTCATTTATTTTGTTCTATCAAGTAACGAAAAAAGAGATAAAAGCTACTACTTTTATCACTTCATAGTGAAAGAAAAAGAACATGAAACGACGACGTCATCGAGCTAACAATTCTTCATTCGTTATTTCAGAAGTAGTTGTAGCGTTTTTTTTTTGTACATTTTTGAAAATAGACAAAAAAAAATTGAACAAAGTAACCGAAAAGTTTTGTAAAATGGAACAAAAATGGAAAACAAAATTTCTTCATGCTTTTAAAAGCGTCGACTTGATTTTTGTAAATTTTGTCAGATTTTATACAAACTGATCCTTCTTTTTCGGTTGTAAAAAATCATAACTCTAGAAGGGTTAATCTAAAAATTCTTTAAAAATTCAGAAAAACGTTTTAGAGCGAGAATGAATCGGATTCCTTATTCTAGAAGGGGGATAGTTTGAGTTTACCGAAATGAAAATTATTCAATTCCTCGTGATCTCGATCAGTTTAAATTTGAAAAATCTCCGATAAAAATTAGAGTTCGAGGACTTAGAATTTTTCGTGCGGTCTCCCCTAAAAAAAAAGAGAGAGAAATAAAAAAACTAAAATATAGAATTGGTGTTTAATATTCTTGTAACTCGACACCAGCTAGTTCTCCGGGTCCGATACAGTGGCCCGATTGTTACCGAGTTTTCTGCACTGTCGAGTATTTATTAGTGCAACCCGGTCGTTATTCCGTCGAGGCAAAGAAGCCAGAGAGTTTCTACCAGCTACTGCGATGCATAATAGTAAAACGACCCTGTCACTGTTTCGACGTAGGTCATAGATCAATCCAATTTATTACCGCAAACCCTACACACAGAGTAAAAAGAATAATAAAAAAAAAATTGATTCCATCAAAGGTAGCGTTAATGTTCTGAGAACGTACATCGATATACGTGGTCAGTTAGGATGTGAGAATCGCAGTGTAGGAGATACGGTAAATTTCGACATGGGATCCACCAAAGGCAACCGGACAAACGCTAACGGCAAAAATACCACTTTCGGCCACTTTCTCTCCGCCAGTAGGTATAAGTAATAAAATTCCGTCACTCACTGTCCAGGAGTTGGGCTCAAGCATTGAGAGGTACGGAAACGGCGGATAACCGCAATCCGGTTTTAGGCTATCGATTGATCAAGGAAAACGGTTTACGTAACAGCTACGGCTGTTATTAAGGATCGAAAGTACTGCAGGAATCGATTAACCAAAATTTCGAAAATTAGGTAAAATTGTAGGACAACGAAGAGCCAGAAATCAAAGAAAAATCGATGCATCTTTATTCCAGTGATTTCAGCGAAGCATGCCGGAAAAATCTTCCTTCGGATCCTAGAATCGGAATAATTCGATAAATCTTGATCATTTTTTTTTTCAATCTTTCAAACGTAATCTTATCGTCTAAAAAAACAGACACACTCGCAATATCAGTGGCGAAAGTGGTCTCTAAGAGGATGATAAATTTCTGTATCATTGCATGGTTAGCCCGCAAGGATCGAGACTATCGACGCTATAAATTAATAAGCAGAAATCTCGTGGTCGACCTTTCGCATGGGTGCAGCCTCTTCGATTTTGCATCGATGGATTATGAGAAAATGACACATTCTTCGAATCTTCCTTGTTTTTCAACAATCTCGATGACTTATTACTTCTGTTGAATATTCCTAAATCCTAGGACTTGACTGATCTTATTTTTTGGTTTAGGTACGATAAAGGTCAACCAGTTTTTAACATGAGATCGGTGCCCCATACTGGATAAAGGTAGCCTGTTTATTTCGTTGAATCGATTAGAAGGTACATTGGACTGTGCGAAAAATGGCTGAAAATTATCTCCCAGCAGTTAAAGTTCGTAAACAAAAAATTACCATGCGTTGAGAGACTAATCACTTCAATTTGTGGTGAAAAAAAAAAAAAAAATTGTAAAAACTTCCAAGGAGTTCAAGACTCGGAAAATTGTTGAAACTACGAAAGAATTCTGAATACCTACTTCGAAAACCTCCAGGGAATGACGTTCGAAGCACTTTCTAAGCGAATATTTTGCTGCTTTCGATAAAACTTATCGGTTTATTTGAGTAACTATGAAGATTTTCCGGGTTATAGTTTAGCATCAAGTTTATAAATCCATGGGAATGTATCGGACTAATTTATAATTCTCCTCCATCCTGGGAAAATGTACATTTGTATTCCGCACAATATTTCATTACCATATCCCGTTTTATTGATATATCTCACAGAGTATATCTCATCTATCCATCTACATCCATGCAAAATGCAAACACAATAATATCGTGCATAGTTTATCATCGAGTGTATATTACTCGCCTTGGACTGACTGCAGCAAGTGTTCGAAAGAAGAGTAAAATGAAGCGTGTTGCAAACGATCTATACAACAATTGTTACTTGTTAGAGAAACCGCAGATGCCAATGGCGTGAAAGACTTAACAACAGTGGAAAAATTCAGGGTAAGAGAATTGTCCTTCACGAGCGACGAATCGTTGTCAAAAATAGTGAAGATCAAAAGGAAAATAACGAAACGCTAATGGTGGTTTCCGCGTTGGCGAACAGCAGCGCGGCGGTGGGACCAGGAAGAGGGAAAAATAGCCGGACCGACGAGAGGCGAGGGGCAGGATGAAGGACCGGTTTCGGTGATTCAGTAGACCCCACCATCTAGAAACCTGGAGTGTTCACCGTTGGGGCCGCACCACTCCTTTCGCTCGTCGGGCGGAGAGAGCCGTTCGCCCGCCGCCATTTCTCCACTTTCGATTTTACTCGCTCGCGCGAGTTGCGGTTCGGTCTGGGCAACTCGGCTTCGTGTAGTGTGGTATTTAACTAACGGCTATACCCTGCCTACCAGCTACCAGCACCATCACCACCGTATCGGCAAAGAGGACTTCCAGGTATTGTGTGAACGTGAACACACGCACGCGAGCCACAGAGGAGGAGAAGGATGGATGGAGGTATTCGGCGAAGTGGGTCAACCGACGAAAATCTGTCCAACAGACGATTTCCAACATTTTCCCAACACCCATAAGCACGCGTTTATGAACCATGTCGAAAGTCTTGTGCGGTTATTTACATTCTACATTTCTACGACCCTGAAACGAAACGGAGGCAATAGAACCGAAATTAACTCGATTACCATAACCTCAAACAAATTTGACGACATGATTAGAGACTGAAGATTCGCCAGACAACGAGAAACTTTTTTCGACGTCTCGTTGTCAAGACGTATTTTTGAGGTCAGACGACCCTTAGCGAAACATTTTTCATCACTTTATTCGATTCCCAGTGGTTCCGGAATCACAGCGGTTTTGGAGCAATTTCACTCCCAGAATCACGCGAAAACCGGTTCAAACGAGTCATATGACCTAGAATCGCATTGATTCTACAAAATGTCCGAGACTCCGGGTCCTAATAATTCTCCAAGATGTCTGATTCCTGGAAATGGCTTGAATGACACGAAATCACTAGGCCTGCTGCAGTTTATAGTTTAAAATAACAAGAAAAAACAACTATGCGCAACGCAAAAGCTCAAAAACTGTCCTGACTTGTCGGAACCTGTCCAAATCTATCCTAACACGTACGAAGCAGTTCGTTCAATTCCAAGGATGGTATGATAATTTTTATCAATTCCTTTTTTCTATTTTCATCGATTTTCATTTTTTCTACTGTATCGAAAAGCGCTTAGGATGAAAGCCTCCCCAATTCCTTCGCGCTACTACGTCCGCTGCACGCTGGTCCTGCGGTAGCCGCGCAAACCTCTCGATCTACAACGCGGAAGCTCCTGTTGCGGACTCGGGTGGTTTCGCCTTCCGCGACTCGAGTGCCAGGACACCGCTCGCAGTGTCGGCAAACGGTGACGGGGAAGGGGCGTTCGCCGACTAGCACACCGCGGATGAGAACTCGCAAGCCTCAGTCTCGTAGCGCAGCGCAGTGTCCGACCGGCCGCCGTTCGCTTGAGACGCACTCAGCTCCAAGCCGTTTCCAGCTGTCGCCCCCACTACTAGATATACAAAACAACCTCGCGGTTTTAACCATCCTTCATATACGCTAGTCGCGACGCCGCCCCCGCCGCGTTTAGCCCCAATAATTTTCTACCGACAGCCCAACGCTGTGACAACGCGACACGTTTGTACAATTACAGCTTTGGCATGATTGTAGAGGAATAGAATTTATATTTCAATCAAATTTTCGGTCTG
This sequence comes from Euura saliciscinereae, assembly GCA_018420115.1. Lineage (NCBI taxonomy): Eukaryota > Metazoa > Arthropoda > Insecta > Hymenoptera > Tenthredinidae > Euura > Euura saliciscinereae. The sequence continues at coordinate 41,652 of JAFFZH010014755.1, forward strand.
ATATCGATCGACTAATTGTACATTATCAATTGATTCCCAAAGTCTGCCATTGTTTTTTTTTTTGTTTCTGTTCTTGTTCATTTTTTTTCGTTTCGCTTCTGTTGCTCTCAATGAAGAGCCCCAGGTCGATCAGACCAGTGGATCAGTGATGCGATAAATAGTGTGCCGCAGATGAAATAAAAAGTAAAGAATCTGCTGATTATATCTTCAATAAAAGGATAATCAAAGTAAAAATAGTGAAGAAAGAAAGGAGTCTACGAAATATACATAAATGCACGCGTGACACGCGCGCCCAACTGTCACCGGTGCGGACCGATATAGTGGCGAACTTGACTGGATGAACTGCACCATGGAATATCAACAGTTGGCTCCACCACCGGTTCCGGCGGTGCTGCACCAGGTTCATCACGGCCAGCAACATCCGCCTGGGCCACAGCATCCTCACATCGTTGTCACGCCGGCTCATCAGCAACCCCAACAAACTGCTCCTACGCTGCCACCGACGACACACGCTCATCAGGTTCACGCGCCACTTCCACCTATTCACGACGATAGCACAAGCTCCAGATGGACACAGTACCAACATCTTTGGCGGCAGCATCACGTCTACATGAACGGTAGGGGTTGGTTTAGGGGTCGGTTCACGGTGACGGTCGACATGTGCTTTCACAGCTACACGTGGTTTTGGTCGTTATCATAAGGACACTGTGTGTGGTCAAAGCACAACATAGGCAGCCTTGAAGTCGACTCTCGATGTGACCCTTTTCTTTTATCAGTTCGGAGAGTCATTGATCTTCAACATTGTGAGAATGACCATGAACTGTGAAAATAGGAGTCGAAACCCTTGAAAGTTGAACCAAAAACTCGAAACTTTGGAGGCATTTTTGATTGAGATGAGGGAAACTGACGAAAAATATACCGCGAATACCTTTGTGTCGAGATACGTAGCGAGAGCACTTTTGGAAGGGGTAGGTGGGAGAAAGTTTAATGAAAGGAGAGAACAGGACGCTTTGCAGTCAGTATTGGCCCGGCAAACAGCCACCTGTTGATTATCGAACGGGCTATACGCCCTACCCGACGAAACTACCTACTACCCTACTCCAATTAATTTAGGCCACACCTTTTCGCGCCCCATCGAGTCACTTCCATTTTTCTTCTTTTTGTCGCTTTCGAACTCGAAGAAACTGTCAGTCATGTCGTAGACGCGTTTTTCAGAGGCAATCAAAATCTGGGATCAAAATATCAAGATTTTAGGTTTTTGTGAATCATCAGTTCAATCAAAAGCACTAAACGAATTATGCATTAGTAGCATTATTGTCAGAGTAACCAGAAAAGCAATGATCTCAATGATCGATGACTGCCAAATTTTCCCAGTCCCATACATCATCATTTCTCATATTCTGTCAATCCTATCTTCCAATTCTTCACATCTGTCAAAGCAATAAGGAAATGAGGCTGAAATTCGTATTCGTCGATTACATTTGTCAACATAACCGAAGGAAGACTGACAATGAGCATCAGCATTATCTCTCGATTATGATCTAGACCATCGTTAGAGGAAGAGGAGTTTTTTTTTTCTATAGATCATTGGATCAAACGTGCCTCGGTGTTCGCGAATAATATTTATCGAGTACAATAGCTAGTGGGTACAGTTTTAATCCGGTTTGACAATGGAAGGGTTGGGCAGACGGACGCCTATCCCATAGTATGACCAGTCAACCGGACTGCGACTGTTCTCCAGCCTCTGGTCACGACCGGACATCAATGATACATCTATGTGGATCATCCTCAATAATGTCATTGGCAAAAATAGGTGCAATCTTTGATATATATCGTCACGCCAACCGGATCATTCACTAGGTCCTGTTGCTAGCCGAAAAAAAAACCCACCTCATGCCATTCGAGCGTCATTCAACTATGCGGCAAGCCCAAGAATTGGGTCACAAGAATCGGATGCACGAAAGCTGATAAATTTGGTCCATTTGGAAAAATCTCAACATTTTTGATTCGTAGAGCAATCGGCATCGGCAAGGTCAACCATCTTGCTGTGGTCTAGGGCTGCTTTGGATTAGTCGTCACACGTGGTAAAGCCCACAGGAATCGGTCAAATTCTTGCGACGATGATTGGATTCTTATCTTTCAGCGTTAATGCGTGGGAAAATTAAACTTGCCGATTTTTGGCAATATTTTCTACAAAGTCCCTGGCCTGGTAACCGTAGTTTAACCTTCGCTAGGGACGTGCCCAATTCATTCATGGTCAACCCGGGGGCACAAGAACTGCGTTGTGTCCTCCAGAAGCGGTTCATGTCCCGGTTCAGTGATCGGTTGCATATCCTGATTCGTTTGGCGAGAAGCTTTTGACCGAAAAAGTGGTACCGAAACTTTCATTTGATGTGAATTACATCCTCCTTGGAAGCTTACGAGATAGAAGATTTGAGATCTTTCGGCCAGCCAGCGTAGAAGGGAGTGGAATTAATGTCAGTTCAGCGTTATAAATACACAGAAATGTTATCAGTCGACCCGCCGCGCTGATAACAGCATTCGAAACCTAACAGATAACATTTCTCTGATCGCCAGTTTTCGTATCGTAGCAACTAAGATCAGTCAAGCTGGGAGAAGCGATTAGCAGTCTTCGTGGCACCTAGTGGTATTGGATTTACAGATCTACGGCATGCAAAGTTATCGTGATAAATACTCAAATTCGAGAAATGTCATAATCGATATGAAACCTATCGGTGAGTGAAAACGTTGGAATATTCCAGTGCACTGTGGATCTATGTTGAAAATGAGCACAAAATTTCTATCAGCGATCTAATCATTTGATAAATTTAGTGGAATTATTTGTTTTCTTTTTCTTCTCGGAAATATATGAGAAGTATATAATATGTGAAATAGAGTCGCTAATATTTTTCGTTCTTGAAGCAAATGTTTTTTCTCTCTTCTTTTATTTTTTTTTATTCTGTCAAGTCTGTTCTCAGCTGATTATTTTTAATGAGTTTACTGATGAGACACAAAATGTAGCTTTGCTTGCTAATATAATAATTCTAAAGATTATGAATAATGCCACGTGCAGTGAGATTACTCATTTGGGCAGTTTCTTGTATTCAGATCGCGGTTTTCTTACACTCAAAGTGAATTTGAAAAAAGTTGATTAAAAAAAAAAAAGAAACCATATATTCTGCAAATGTCTAAATCGGTTTTAAAAAATTTGTTATCATAATGTTATCACGCGGTCTTAGCGAATAAGGTCGGCGTGTCATAAAATGAAGAGAAAAAAAACCTTGCATAAATTGATTATGAAAAAAAAATATATATATAGCAACGCGGTATGATGCGTGTGCAGGTTATCAATATTAGTCTGTTGTTATCACATGCAAAAAAAAAATAGTTATTTATACATATATGAATAATAGCAAATGTATGTGAGTACGACTCACAGTTCACGAATGATAAAATAAAAATTACACTTCAAGTGTAATGATGTGAAGGTAGTATATGATGAAAGGTATATGTTCGACGATAACGATTGTACAACAACCTCTGTGACAGGTAATTAATATCGATCCATATCTACCGTATACACCAAATACTTTTGTTAGTTTTCGCTATCTTTACAATTTTTTTTCATTTTTTTTTTATCTAATTGCACAAAGTTTACTCTACTCAGTCATAGATTAGCTAAATTGCGAAGCCGAGCATTTCTCAATGAAAATTAACCTCAAGTCATTAAAAGTGAGAATATACCATCCAGAAATAACAAATAGTTATTGGATAGTCAGTTTTACTTCTGCTCAACGAAAAAAAAAAATTAACCCCCTATTGTCGCCTTTTTTTTACATGTTTTTTGTGGTATTCCTAAATTACCAACAATTTGCAACTATCAGCTTTCAATATCAACCGAAAGAACTCCTGTACCTACTATTAGGATCGATGAATCTCTTTGGTGATCGATTTGTCAAAAACGAATATTTCTGATATTTGATATCGTTCTTCTACATTTTAGAACTCAAATTCTAGTTTAGTTCCATTGAGAAACAATCGACTTGGCATATAATAATAATAATAATAATAATAATAATAATAATAATAATAATGATGATGATTAGATCGACACTATGTTGTATGTTAGAATAATTTAAATAGAAAGAACTATTTTTTAACGTACATATGGTGACCGACGTAGCAACTTACATACTGAGTGAGTACCTATACCAGGCCTGGAATTTGTGGTACGTGTGTACCTAAGTGCGTGTATACCTAATACGTCTTCTGTTATCTCGACCGGAAATTGCTCCGCAATAGATTTCCTACATCCGCGGTTATTACACGAGTTCGTGTATGTGCAATACAGGTTCAACTCAGTTGGTTCGCTATATGAACATTGATCATGTTAGGGGGAAACTTTTTTACGGTTCGAGATCATGAATTTTATGAAAAAAATAATAATAATGATAATAGTTCAGGATTTTTGTACATAGTCGCAGGACGACTCAAGGAATTTGTATTTCGTTTTATTGTTTTCACTGTTGATAATTCGTTATAGCGTGTGGCTGCTTCTGCAGTTCCCTTCTTGCTCGACAACTGCAGAATTGAATGCAGTCGTTGTGCATCGTGGCGTCACAATCGCTACATGCATTTCGCTTTACTTTCCTTTATACTTAATTGCTAAATTACCATAAATTGCTTCCTACTTTTTTTTTTCTATGCTAAGTTCTGTTTGTTTCTCGATCTTCTTCCTTCAAAACTTTGAATCCACTTTGCTCTATATATATAAACTCGATATTAGATTTCCGCCTTTTTGATAACTTCTCAAATTTTCAAATTCTTTCACCCAAATAGTTTTTTTTTCCAAATTCTTGACGAATTATCAAACATATTTTATCACCTATATATGATGAAAGTTGCTCTGTAGATCGCAAAAAAATGTTTACTCAAGTTTTACTAAATGATGATTGAACAAAATTAAATAAAAGGCTGATGAATGTTTGAACAGCCTAGATTCGTATCAAAAAACAAAAGTTTCGTTCCAACTGTGACAATAATAATTAACATGATTTTGTGCTAAAAAAAAATCGAATAATCGTAATTTTTTTTCGTCGAAATTTTATTCCGACGATGAGAACCGCCTTCGCAAATAAGTTTTGCGCTTCTCGCGACCTCTGGGGGGGAGGGGGGAAATAGGGGGCAGGGTAGTCAAGAAGGCACGTCGGTTCCCAGCGAGTTGCGCCCCGCGTCTGACTCTTCGAGGCCAGGATAGGAGGATAACTTTCTCCACGGTCTCGTCGTGTGGCAAACTCGTTCCCTTCCGGGTTGCTGAGTATTGCTACCACTGACACTAACATAACCTCTACACTCTACACACATAACGATATTTGAGCATGCCTATATTCTATATGAGCAGCTTCTTCACCTTCGAATAACAACATTGATTGTATTGTGATTGTAAATTTTGTCTTTATTTTTAGAATATCATTACTTCTTCATTCAGTTGTTTTTGTTCATTTTGTTTCCTCCCGCTATAGTCATGAATTTTTTTCAGTCCTGCGATATGCACGGGTGGATTCGTACAGTTATTAGGAAATTGTACGAGGTAGCTCAGTGAGAGTTGAAAGATATGAGGAAAAACGAAAGAAAAAAAGGGGGGGGGAATAGGAAAAGAAAAAAATGTCTGTTTAATAGCTTCATTATCGAGTGCAACTCGTACGTGTTGGAATACTCGGCGAGTAGGGAAGTATCGTTTGTTTCTTGGTTAGCCTAGCCTTAGGAAGTAGTCAAAGCCAACCGGATCGGCCACGTGACTTTCACTTTCACCGCCAAAATAACGGGGACGCACGCACCGCTGCGTGTTATATCAACCCGTGCACGTGTGTGAATGTATTTTAATGTTTAGTTACATGCAGAAATCAAGAACGCATGTTATTTATTCTTTGCAAATAATACCGACTCGCGATTTTCTAGTAACAGTGTATAAACTCTTATTATAGCCGTATAATGCTCTTCCTTCTTTCACATATCTACTTCAAATTCTTTGCATCTAAACCAGCACCATATTTATCATACATTCATATCATTTATTGCGGAAAAAAAACCTCCGTTCTACCACTTTCTGTGGTGAAACTTTGAAGTGCAGGTATTCGCTTATCAGCGCCGCCTAGCGGAGTTTTGAGGCGAAAGTCAGATGTGACTTGAAATTTTACGACTATACAGAGTGATATGGAAAATTTGATGCATTTAGTAGAATATTTTGTAAGATTATTCTGTTTGTGTAAAGTTATAGTACAGAAGACACCCGTGAAAAATGACTTTCCACATTCCGGCTATACTTTCATACACAAATACACGTGCGTGTTGTGTTCATATGCGTGTGTAACATGTTTGCTGCGTTTTATTTGACTGTACATGCCACATAAATATCGAGCAGTGCCGTACTGCAACCTGTTACAGTTTACGTTTCGACTACCAGGTTAATTGGGTTAATTAGCTGTGTTACACATGTTGTATATAGCCGGGTTTTTATTTTTATTCAACGACCCGTTCGCTATATGTACTTTGATGTTGATCAATCGAAAGCGCAACCGTTTCAGTGCAGGGAAACTTGAATGGTCATAATTTGAAAAACTAGTGACCAGACATAAAATTTAACTGAACGAATTTTGCGAAGAATTTTACAAGCCACAAGATTGGTGGAGACTAATTTTATCGTTGAAACAACTATTTCCGAGTTACTTAGAAAAAACTGATAGTCGAAGTCCATGACTTCTTTTGCGATCTAAAACTCCTGACAAACGGACCAAAGAAATATGCGAACGGAATCTGCAGTATTATTCAGTGCTCACAGCTTCCTTGAGAGTCCTTGGTGCGGATCAATGTCAGAATTTGTGATGAGCTAGTTCAGTGACTACTTTGTTATGTATGCGGAGGTCCGCGGTTGAAATAACATTCAATTTTTCAGTGGTTTGTAAATTTAAAAATCCCGAAGCTGATTCCGAGCCTGAAACTCGTTAGGTTTATATCCGCGTCTAATACTTCCTAACGATACTTTCTCGCCTGGAACGGAATTCACGACATCGGAACAAACGGACGAACTAACAAACGAACGAATGAACCAAACGCGGTCCACGCGGTTGTCGGGCTGAGGAGAAAGGAGGCCATCGAAATGTCAATCTTTGAAAGAGTATATAAGCCAGAGATAAAACAGATAAGATCTGCAATATGCTCTGAAGGCGAGCCTTATTCATGTATCGATACACGTGGATATGTATTTGTACACAACGTATCTGATCACTAGGAACAAATACTCGACGAAAACAGCCCAAAAACCACAAAAAAAAATTTCAATTTCTAGTTGATTTCCACATCAGAAGTCAGCACCACGCAATTTAAATGGATTTTTAACGGCACAGGCATTAAAAAGTCACTTTTTGATGCCTGTTCTCGTTCCGGCAAGTAGCACTTTATACCGCTAAGTTCAAAGTTGCGGTATAAAGTCTTTATTCCGCAACGTTGACATGCGCACTTCGAACTGCGCATCAAAGTTGCGGAATAAAGTCTTTATATAGCAGGTTACCCCCTCTCTACTACCTTTTACAGCAGCTCCTCCACGCAGTTCGTGCGGAACTCAACTGGCGGCAAAGTGACTATTGTGGCTAAATATCTATTGTTGAAATGGTTCAGAGTCACGAAAGAAGAGAGTCTCTGTCTTCTTCTAGATTCGATGTTGTATCGGAATAAAAGTATCAATCGCTCTTCACAATAAACATATCAAAGTGTTATTATACCCAGTGATTATCGAGTACCGTATGATTTTTATTGGCATTGAATCTAAGTTCAAAGACATTGGTACAATGTCGCTAATCTGTCTTGGAGATACTTTCCGTCTTTAAAGTCTTGTGTCACTCACACGATCCTCCATACGTTATAGCCTCGAGCATCATAGCTCGGTGTATATAGATTTAAAAAAAACCACATGTACACACAATACGTGTGTGTATATGATACTCGTATACTCATAGACGGTATAGCACACCTGTTGGAAATTAATTTTAGATTACAGAGTCAGTGGGCGAGTACTGACTAGGTCAACTTTACTGTCCGTGGATATGCACAACAGAATATCAACTTTTGGTCCATTCATCCACGTCACGTAGATCATGATTCCAATTGCATCCTCATTGATTTCATTGTTCGTTCGCTTCAACCCTTGGCTAATTTTTGTGCTTTGGACAGTTGAGCCCATTCTTAGTCAAGTAGAGTCTTCGGTAGCCATTGGAAGCCCTTGGAAGTCACTTCTGACCTCAAATTCTGAATTTTTGTTTATTTTAAGGTTATAAGTGCCAGTGATAGCAAAATTTGAAGAAAATCACCGCTCATCCAGTCGTTTATCTTTCGCTGTGCTGCGTCACTTTTTTCATTTCATGTTATAGTTATAGATACTATAGTTTGTTTGTTTCACTCGATTTGGTCATTGCAGCGATACATCATCGAATCTACGTAATCGACTCGACTTCAGTTTTTGTAATAAACTTTTTTTTCCTTTATTACAAATTATTCGCATACTTCTTCGATAATCGTTGCATTGTAGATTAGATAATTTCTCTTTTTACGTTGTTCACCAATGAGTAGGTATACAATTTTTGGTTAGTCTTTTTGTCCTGTCCTCCCTATTTCGGGGGGTCTCCATCCATACCGCGTGTCGCAATCGAAATAGGAAAGGATTAATTTTCGGTACCGCGTGGGTAAACTTTCTCACTTTAATTATAACATACTACTATTATGGTCACGCTAACGATTTTTGCAGGGCTACTAAAACCCGAGTAGACTTTCAACGTGTCGGATTAAGATCAGACTGGGTCTAGCGCACCTTAATTTTTCTGTGAATCAACAAAACACTAAGAATAAATTTCACAATTATAATTATCTACATCTTTTATCTTCTCTCTCAGTATTGTATTAATAGTATCACTTCTTAACGCTAATTGAGATTCCGAGATTGCTTGACAGGAGGAAGCACAAATCACGCTCGCTATAAGCCGCGAGGTGCGTGAAAAAATAAAAAAATAAATTCTACTTCTTTTCCCATTTATTTTTCTCTCACCACTTTCGTTTATTGCGTAACTTTCAAGTTTTTTGTTTTAGTAATTTGTTTTTTTTCTCTATCTTGTTTCATTTATTTTTCTCTTTTTCAATTCCATGTTTCTCATCCATATCAGAACCGCCGCGGAGTCGTGAAAGTTTGAAAGTGAAATTACGGCTTGTGAGGTTGTCCTTTTCTTTTGAATTTGATTTTTTTTTCTTTTTCGTTTCTTCAAATGATTGATTATATCGTACAAGTCAATAAGTAAGACATTACGTATGTTGATATATGTCCATGATATACCTATTCACCCACCATTACTTCAGGCTATTGGCATCGGTATACCTACATAGATAACGAATGAACTCAGTGACCAGTAGATCGCAAAAGTTTATTACAGGCCTGTCTACATGCCTACTAATTAATTATTATTCCGACCGTTAAATCTATGTTATTATTCCCTCGGAGGTACTATCAGAGGTTTATAGACAGTAAATCGACGTTTGAAGATCACTTAATTCTATGATTTGAAAATTTGTTCTTTTTTTTTTTTTAATAACGTTCTCAGACATGCTTGACACACTTGGGGGAAAGGTTGGAAATGGGAACACTGCAAGCTGTTTGGAAATGAGTGGGAGGCAACAGGTTGCCACGTTGGGCACCAATGTTGGCGTTCAAGATCTCAGAAAGTGAGAGTTTCCCAGGTTTCCGTGATCTCTTTGAATATCATAACCCATCCGTGAGATAGATATTTCTGTTCAATCTTCCGTGAGGTTAAAACTTATTTTTGGACAGTTTTTTTTTTTAGATTCTTTTATTGGATTTCGCAGATCGCGATGATTGTGCTATTCACGCTTCAATGAACGATGAAATATGTTTTTTTTTCTTGTTTTTATTAAATCGATATTTTACGGATTAAATCGATTCTGTAAACTTTCGATTTTTATAACTCTGGAACTGTGAAATGTCAGAGAATAAATTTCACTGGGTAAATAATACCAACGTATGTAATGATCGATAATTATTAGTAATTTTAATTAATTTACATATCATACAGGCAACGACGAATCATTATTGACCATTATCTTGATGCTTCTACCTGTCCACCTTTCAATAGCAAACAGGAAATGACCTCCGCTGCATACGACTAGTGCTTCTGCACCGAGTTCGAGTCTTTTAACACCGCATTAATAGTCACTATAAAACTATCAAGGCATATACAAATTAGAGAAAAACAAACTTTATTCTAGCTTTTCAATTTTGATTGATTAATAATTTTTGTCATTCTTCTCAATTTCAGGTAAGGCGGTTTCTGATAAGACTGAAGGGTTTCGTGAGTATCAATGTCATTCTTGCTAATTACTATCAACCTTATAGATATCGAAGTAAAATAATGCAAGCCACACTCATTTCGTTCTCAATAATGATCGATATTTTCCTCTCAAATTAACATCTCAATTTTCATCTCATTATCATTCATGCTTCGATGCTGATATTTGTCAGCATCTAAGATCGTTTCTATCCCGGGGTCAAGTCGATCAGTGCAATTCGATTCTGTGACTGCACGTATGAAATCCGCGACTTCTAATCACATCCGAATTGGAGGTGGGACACGTGGACTGTGAATTGAGTAATACACGTAATAGTTGTGCACCCGTAGCCCAGTGTTATTTGGCCAGACGTAGCCGCGAAAGTGACGTTTAAACTGACCTACACAATGTGCTTGCTTGTGACCGCCTTTCGGAAACTAGGATATGACCTAAACCCAAACCTGTATTGTCGCGAAATAATCAAATCGGGGAAGTTTGCAACTTAAAGCTGTCGTGAATAATCATACATCAGCGTCGAAAAAATTGCTGCTATGTTTGAAGCCCTTGACCCGCAAGTATCGAGCAAATAATGTCGGTTAGCTTCTTTTTGCCCGATAACTCGCTTCCGGTTGCTTCTAGGTCAAAAATGACTGGGACCGAATCTTAAGGTCAAGAAATTCTCTAGAAAAAAAGATCTCATAGTTTTTTGCGTAGAGTCGACCGTTCGACAGATTTACTCACTTCAATGTCAGGGCTCAAGAGCGCATGTTATATACTCATTTGTCACTGACCCTGAGGAGTTGAAGTGCATGAAAATCAATTACAAAAATTATTTTTAAATAGTTTCATAGGATCGTCTATTGAGTTTGTGATCACCTTGAAAATGGATTTCAGCAGCTCTTCTTGAGCCATTGAACACGAAGAGTCGATCGAAAATGTTCAATATTCATGTCCACTTCAGTGGCAGACGTAATCCTGATCTCCTCGTGCCCAAGAAAGTGGAAATGTAGGATTTTGATTCCCCTATTCGAAATGTGTCATTTTTGAGCCGTTCAATAAATTTTGTGACACCTTCAGTCTATCGCAAAATTCCAAGTTTTCTCAAATTTCCCCACAGACGGATTTCTTCCTACCGATAGAGTTATTGAAAATTAAGACCCTACAAAAAGTCCCATAAAATCGTGGCGTATGGCATCTGCAAAATTTTAGAGAGCGAGAGAGAATATCAGAGTCGAATAAATTCGTCCGTATCCGTGGTTCCGGGGTTCTGCAGCGTGGGGGCACCAGTGGAGTAAATCCTCGAGTGGCAAGACAGTGGGGGCAACGTAACGGACGGCTGGGTGGGGGTATCGCGGCCCGGAAACTAACCGATCGAAACGCAACGCCGCGGCCGGCCGGTCGTTTGTCGGGGGAAAGTTGTTCTCCAGCTTTCACTGGTGCTCGCCGAGCCTCGACCGATTCGGTACCACAAAACCGTATATCTTGCGAGCAAAAAGTAACTACTCAAAGTGTTGGTGGTACCGGTCCGTAGTCAGTGGTGGTGGCGCTGGACCCGCTGGACCGCGGCGGAAACACCTTGCCACTGTGCCACCGACGGATTGGCCTCACTTTTTGCAATTAATGTCACCTCCGGGCTCGGCCACGGCGTATTGCTTCACAATGGTGCCATTCTTCTTCTCCCGTTTTTTTTTCCCCTTACTTTTTAGGACGCAGGTGAATCTCTGATTGCAAATTCGTCATCATCGCGTGTTTAAATGCGCTAAAAACTTGTACTTAGGTCCTTCTTTTCCCTTTCCCAACGCAATCTTCCACACTTCGATCCCCTCCCCCTTCGTCTCGATGCCGGACACTTTCGTTTAATTATAGTCACGACCTGAATTACATATTTGAGATAATTGACGTGTGAATTTTTTGGGCGGTTGTTAACGAAACGCTTGTAGTACATATAGTGACGTGGTTCGTTGTTGAAACGAATGTAGTCAATTTTCAGAGGAAATTATTATAATGATCAATTTTTGATACATTGCTGGGGGTAGAAAAAAAAATATATGATGAAAGAAAAAGGTGAAAAGGAAAAGAAATAAGATAAAATGTAACCTACGTCGATAATGAGAAAAGCATGAGAACCGGATCGGTCATCTAGGGTAAACATCGAACTCACTTTTAAGCGTAATTAACTACTTTGTAAACCCAGAGGGCGGCGCTACAGTCGCTTTCATACCGGAAGTACAATTTGTATCGATACTTATGGTCTACTTTTTATACCGTACATACGTCAATTATTCTAACGTTACTTCCGCAAGTACATAAATACCGTAATTACTCGATGAAAAATAACACGACATCGCTCGTTTCTACAGTTTGTGGAAGACATCGTCAGCATTCTTCGAGACTGGCCACCCGACTTGACTCCAGCACGGTAGTTGGCCAGTATCGAAAAATACCTTCCTCCGAACAGGCATCATCAATGTCACCTCGGATCTGTAAAGTAACACTTTATGCAGCTTGATCCAGAGCTGCCTTAAAAAGACTTTTTATGGAAGTTTTAATCTTCGGTTCTTTCAAATCTCGAGTGTCGTCAAAGTGGAGTCATCTTGAGGGGAAAAGCCTCGATCTTTTCATCTTTACAAATGTTTTTCGGTATAATTGGGGAAAGTGACACTTTAGATGATTACTTCTTAGACGATCGACGAAAATTTGTATATTTTGGTGTAAAGTTATGAGTTCTGTATCTTCGAACCACTTACGGTAAGAGTGATTTCCGGTTATATCGTTTTCAAGATTGGAAAGTGACTAACGGTCACTGGGCTGTTCGGTATAATACCGGTTACTCCGGTCCTAAGAATCGCGAGGTTATTAATTTAACGATTTCTTATCTTTTTTGTGCGTATTGTACACTCGACTCTGGTGGGTGAAGCCACCTCCAACCTGATACTTGTTTGAGTACCAAGTATTCACAGCTTGGTCACATACACGAGCAGGTACCTCAGATCAAAAACCGGCAGGTGTTGAAAACGCCTCGTGCCTTCTCCAATCTACGATAATACGCTATTCTCCAATTGAATAGATGATAATAAATAAAATTCCTCGTTCTCCGCGCGCAGATGACAATCTATGAATTATGTATGCGACTACATAAGAGCTCCCTTCCCAATTTTTAAACCCGAAGAATTTTTTCTCATTGTCAGATTCGTGTCTCCACATCGTCTCTTTCTCTCTCCTCCTCTTCCAATCTCGCAAATTTCTTAATCGTTATTTTGTAATTTTTCTGTTTCACCTTAAACAATTAATTATTCATTATAATCAACAAATTGTGTGATTTTATCACGCCAATTAGTCACGAACAGGGTATTGAAAATAAATTTCAACTTTTGGCTCGACAAGATACGATCGAGTGAGTAGATATACGTTCACTTTCTAAGCCGCGGGTGTCTCGCACGCAGACTGCAGAGGTTTATAAATTATAGTCAGTTTAACTAAGTTGTGTGGGGGACGGCAGAATAA